>OY987214.1:30512870-30733561 GCA_963920805.1 Primula vulgaris | reverse complement strand
GGCTTTGCTCTTGCGATTCATGACGCAATCTCTCGCCATGTGTCCTTCCTTGCCACATGTATAGCAAACAAAATCGTTAGAATAAATTGTTGAACATGAGTTCAATAATGATTTTGATTATTACTTTGATTATGCGTTTAATGATTTTACGATTTCGATGATATAATGCTTGTCTTGTCCAAAAATAGAAAACGTATATTTCAGGTCGTTAAATGATAGAGCATTCGATAACGAAGCCATAGGTTCAAGCGGAACCAAAATCGGAGCTAAAACGAAGGAGTTATGAGCATTCGAAGATTTACGGGACCAGGATTACAGTCGACCGATCGACTGGACAAAAACGACCGATCGTTTTTGATCCAATTTCTTCCAGTGAGTCCAGTATAAAAACGACCGATCGTTTTCAGAAAACGACCGATCGTCTGTCTGAAAACGACCGATCGTCTGTAGAAAACGACCGATCGTTTTCTGCAGTTTTCGAAAACAGCTTTTCAGCAATTTCTGGAAAATAGCTGTTAAAACCTTTCAAAGGTCATAACCCAGAAAAACAGACTTTGCTGTTATAAAAACCAGCCCAATCATCTCTCCAAAGTCACCAATTACACTATCAATCAATCCTTCAACCTCTCTCATATACAAAAACCCAAAATCACCATTTTGGTGAAATACTTCGGAAAGAGAGAAATTGAAGATAAAGAGATACAAGCTCCAACAAAGATCAAACATCATCGAAACCACATATTAGCTTATTTTAGAAGCAATCGATTGTGGGTGTTGTTTCAATATTCGATAAAATTGTAACGAGTATTTTATAAACTCATTTTTGTGAGCGAGTGATCGGGTAGAGGCTTTGTAAGCAAGTGAAGCTTAAAAGCTCTAGGTCTTTTCATTCGGGACACTCATAAAGTGTGGGGGAGCTTAATCGGTTGATTAGCTCATTAGGATTGTAATATCCGGGAAAAGAATTTTTAGTGAAATACTCGGTAGTACCGAGGAGAGGACGTAGGCGCGTTTTGCCGAACCTCTATAAATCACGGTGTCATCTTCTTCCCTTAATCTTTTATTTTGCGCAAATATTTATTCTTGCTTGCTTGCGTTTATGAATTATAGCTTGTCATTAATATTATCAAACGCCTAAGCTTAGAATAGCTAAAAAGTTGGGTTGCTAGTTGCACTTAGTTTAATTAGGCGAAAAGCGCCAAAACCTTATTCACCCCCCCTCTAAGGTTAGCCGCACTCGGGCCAACAATTGGTATCAGAGCCGAGGCTCTTAATTATAGAAATCTAACGATTTAAGAGTTAAGATCCCGATGGCTAATATACTTAATTTCGCATCCGGCATGGCTTCATCACCCAATACACCTCCATATTTTGATGGAATAAATTTTTCATATTGGAAGGATAGGATGAGCATGTTTTTACAAAGCTATAACGTTAGACTTTGGATGACCATAAAAGTAGGATATTCCGCACCTACATCCGAGAATAGCGAGAACCAAATCCCCGTAGAGGACCTAGATAATGCTCAACTAGAAGCCTACTCTACGAATGCCAAAGCGATGTATGCTATTGTTTGTGCCGTTTCTCCTAACGAGTACAACAAAATTTCCGCTTGTAAAACCGCTAAGGGTATGTGGGATAAGCTAGTAGTAATGCATGAAGGGACTAACCAAGTTAAGGATTGTAAACTCCAACTATTAGTTCATAACTACGAGCTTTTTAAGATGAGCGAGGGTGAAACTATTTCCGATATGCTTGCTAGATTTACTACTATTACTAACGGATTAACATCTCTTGGTAAGCATTTATCTTGTAAGGAAATGGTCTCAAAGGTGATTCGGAGCTTGCCGAAGGAATGGGAACCAAAGGTCACCGCAATTCAAGAGGCGCACGACATGAACACATACTCTCTTGATGCTTTGACGGGTTCACTCATTACACACGAGATCACCCTCAATAGTCACAAGCCAATCTCAAAAAGGAGGGAGATAGCTTTCAAAGGAACGACTTGTGACGAAAGCAATGAGCTATCCGAGGACGACGAAAATTCAATGGAAATCATTCGAATCGTCAAGGAAATCCTAAAGCTAAAAGACCAACGCAAACATAAAGGTAAATCGTCAAATAATTCAATTTATTCTAACGATTTTGTTTGCTATACATGTGGCAAGAAAGGACACATGGCGAGAGATTGCCTAAAGAATCGCAAGAGCAAAGCCAAGAAGAAGATATTCGATTCAAGCTCTAGCGATAGCTCCGACCAAGATGAAGTCGCTCACCTTGGGTGCTATATGGCCATGGAAGAAAGCCATGAACAAAACCTCTCTTCTTCAAGCGAAAGTGAAAGCGAAGCCGATGAGGTAAATGATCTTTCTTATGATGAATTACTTCATATGTGCGATGTTTATTCTAAAAAATTTCCTAAGCTTGTCGAAAAGGTCGACTCTCTTAAAAGGATAAATTCTTCTCTCAATGAAGAAATAAGATCCTTAAAAAGAGATAAAATTGAAAATGAGTCTATTCCGACTTCGTCATTTTCTCTTCATGATGTAGATGACGAAAAGGAAGACTTAAAGGATAAAAACGAGTTTTTAAAAACCGAAAATGACTCTTTGAAAAATAAAAACGATGAGCTTGTCATTGCGGTAAAGAAACTCGAGTTAACAATCTCAAGGTTTTCCAAAGGGAAAACCGTGTTGGACGAAATTTTGAGTTGTCAAAAAGATGTTAATGACAAAAGCGGTTTGGGTTTTGATTCCAACTCTATTGACTCAAGCACAACCCGCTTTGTTAAATCTTCTAGCTTGTCTACAACTCCTATTTCGCCTATACAAAAGGTTGTTTTTAAACAAGGGAGTACTTCAAGAGTTTTGCCGAACTCTTGTAATAATAGAAGAGGTTTAGGTTTTCAAACCAAAACCGCTCATCATACTTCTAAAACTTCCTACAAAAAGTCGCATAGTTCTCGATATTCGAAAAAATCTATGCATTGCATTCATTGTAGTAGAAGTGAGCATATTTCTTCTAAATGCCCAAATCGTTTTCATGTTAGTAGAAGCGATTTGAAATGGGTAGTAAAGACCCGAGCCACTAACAATGTCGGACCCAAAAGAAATTGGGTACAAAAAGACAAATCTTGTGTTGTAGGTATCTCCATCCAAAAGGAGAAAATCGACAAGTGGTTGGCAAAACCGACAAAAGGTATCTCCATCCAAAAGGAGAAAATCAACAAATGGTTGGCAACCCCGACAAAAGCCGTGGAAGTCAAGAAGATCGACTCCACCATCAAGGATGAAGTGCCGTTGATCGACAAAGGTGGAAGGCATACCAACAAGTGGTACCACCTATTAGGAATCGGCAACGCTCAATGCAAATGCCATTAGCGAGCGGACTCGACTCCACATCACATATGCGGTATGCTCTAATCTATAATATCTACATATATGTGATTAGTTGGGTTGGGTATATGCATCATAATTACATTTTTCATGTTTGGTTTTTCTTTAAAAACCCTTCACATAACCCCATCTTTTATTTTTTGATTGCATTTTGATAATGCCAAAGGGGGAGAAAAATGATATATTTTGGTGTAAATGCGTTTTGTTAAAATGGAGGAGATATTTTTCTTGTATCTTGTAAAATCATCATTAGTTTGTCATAATCAAAATGGGGGAGATTGTTGAACATGAGTTCAATAATGATTTTGATTATTACTTTGATTATGCGTTTAATGATTTTACGATTTCGATGATATAATGCTTGTCTTGTCCAAAAATAGAAAACGTATATTTCAGGTCGTTAAATGATAGAGCATTCGATAACGAAGCCATAGGTTCAAGCGGAACCAAAATCGGAGCTAAAACGAAGGAGTTATGAGCATTCGAAGATTTACGGGACCAGGATTACAGTCGACCGATCGACTGGACAAAAACGACCGATCGTTTTTGATCCAATTTCTTCCAGTGAGTCCAGTATAAAAACGACCGATCGTTTTCAGAAAACGACCGATCGTCTGTCTGAAAACGACCGATCGTCTGTAGAAAACGACCGATCGTTTTCTGCAGTTTTCGAAAACAGCTTTTCAGCAATTTCTGGAAAATAGCTGTTAAAAGCTTTCAACGGTCATAACCCAGAAAAACAGACTTTGCTGTTATAAAAACCAGCCCAATCATCTCTCCAAAGTCACCAATTACACTATCAATCAATCCTTCAACCTCTCTCATATACAAAAACCCAAAATCACCATTTTGGTGAAATACTTCGGAAAGAGAGAAATTGAAGATAAAGAGATACAAGCTCCAACAAAGATCAAACATCATCGAAACCACATATTAGCTTATTTTAGAAGCAATCGATTGTGGGTGTTGTTTCAATATTCGATAAAATTGTAACGAGTATTTTATAAACTCATTTTTGTGAGCGAGTGATCGGGTAGAGGCTTTGTAAGCAAGTGAAGCTTAAAAGCTCTAGGTCTTTTCATTCGGGACACTCATAAAGTGTGGGGGAGCTTAATCGGTTGATTAGCTCATTAGGATTGTAATATCCGGGAAAAGAATTTTTAGTGAAATACTCGGTAGTACCGAGGAGAGGACGTAGGCGCGTTTTGCCGAACCTCTATAAATCATGGTGTCATCTTCTTCCCTTAATCTTTTATTTTGCGCAAATATTTATTCTTGCTTGCTTGCGTTTATGAATTATAGCTTGTCATTAATATTATCAAACGCCTAAGCTTAGAATAGCTAAAAAGTTGGGTTGCTAGTTGCACTTAGTTTAATTAGGCGAAAAGCGCCAAAACCTTATTCACCCCCCCTCTAAGGTTAGCCGCACTCGGGCCAACAAAAGTGTATCGTAGTTCGACCGGTCCGAAGTTATTTCGGCGCTCCCTATCTTGGAACCGATCTTGTTGGATCGGTTTGGGGGGCATCGTGTAAGTGAGCTGGAGTGGTTTAGGCTCGTTGATCGGGGGGGGGGTATGCGATCTGGAGCGGTTTAGGCTCAGGTTCTCGTTGTCGCTCGCCTCTCCCATGGACCTCTGGACCTTTGTCCTTCCTGGTCGGTTTGAAAGCTTCTTCATGGTTGTTCCTGGCTCTTTTGCGACCCACCTGTGCTTCCCGAACTGTTTCCCTTCTCGGTAGTGTTCGGTTTAGGAAACGAATTTCATCATTCTTATCGGTGAGGTGGGTACAGTAGGCCAGTAGAGAATCTGTGGTCGGGAAGTCTTTGCCTATGAACTTCCTTCTCGCCCAATAGCCATTAGGGATGGAATTGATAAAGTTCTGGATGGCTATATTATTGGCATATTGTGGAATCTGGTTTGCTACGTCGATGAAGCGTATGCAATAGTCGTTGAGCCTCTCATTCGGCATCATAGTCATTTTCAAAAGGGTTTCGATGCTAATCTTCTTTTTCCTATGGGTGGCGTATCGAGTGGAGTACGCTCTTAGCAGCTCTGCCCAGTCTCTTATGGAGCCCCGGGGTAGGTTGTGATACCACGACGAAGCCTCTTGGCCCAATCTGTTTTTGAAAAATTTGCACATAAGTGCCTGGTCATCGCTCCACAATTCCATCTTCGTCTTGTAGTGCCTTAGGTGGTCGATAGGACAACTCTTTCCATCATAAAGCCTGAACTCAGGGATGACGAACCCCGCCGGATTGCGATACCTCGTGATCTGTTCGGCGCATGGGGTTTCTTGGCATACGTTCCATGCTTGTTGGAACGCGTCATCCGAGGCTTGGTAGGGGGGGTATCCCCGCTGATGTGGTGGTGGTCCATAACTTTCCCCGATCATGTGTTCGGGATATCTACCATCCTTCGTGTGCGTATCGAGGACACGTTCCCCACGCGCGTTTGGGTGGACGACCATCGGAGGGATTATCTCGGGGGGACTGTCCCCTTGATGGGGCGGTCTTGTGTTGGTTCGTCGCCCTGCTGTTTCCAGGGCGGCCCTGTAAGCTGAATCTTCCGCTTCACGGCGTAGATCTTTATCTGTATTTGTGAACTGGGTAATTGGCAATGCGATGCCGGCAGCTGTCATGGCCGTCATACATGCCGCCAGTTGAGCTTGCAGCTGGGCATAGTTCCTTTCATTGGCTGGTAGAACAACGTGTTGTACTTCTACCGTGGATGGTGTAATTATCCTCGACGGAAGAGTCGGTGGTCGGGACAACTGTTCAAGTACATGACCCCCGGGCATACCATAGCGGCGATCTTCGTTCGTTTGGAGACGAGCGCCGGAATTGACCGAGGCTGTTGGCAAAGGGACTCTTGAGCTCGGCCCTGCTTGGAATCCGGGTTGGCGTCTTCGTGCTCGCCTTAATACGGGCATGACTTGTTCTCCATCCGAGGACGAGGAGGGTTCGTCCACAATCCCTTCAATTCGCTGGGGTGGTTCTTGGTTGACATAGGAGGTTGTTGGTTGATTTCCGGGCTGGATAGCGTCATTTCTATCACGGATTTCGAGTAGACCGTCGAGGTCTTGTTGGCTGAATTGTACGTTTTGGTTATTGGTTTCTACTATCTCGGGATGGGTTTCTTCTACATTGGTCTCCATTGTCGCTCGTCTGGTAGAGGATTGGTATTCGAATTCTAAACTAGTTGGGGACTAGATGATTCCCGGAGACGGCGCCATTTGATAAAGCCATAACTTTGGTCGGTCGTGTTAGGCTTTTCAACAATAGAATAATGATAAATTGACTGTAAATAATGAACACCTCGTGGTCTTTATTATTGATCGGGTCATTACATTTGTTCGGATTATTATCAACTTGCTACAATTGCGCTTGATTTAAATATTTAAGCTCTTATCTTGATCGTTCTCTTTCTTCTTCGATGTTCGGTTCTTTCTCTGTTCGGTTTGTTTCCTCCCTGGATAAGCTTTGATTAGTTTTTCTCTTTTCTCCCCTTCTCTCTATAATTTTTGGATAGATTTTTGGATCTATGCGTCTGTGTCTGTCCCCCTTTTCTGGGGGGGGTAGTTGGCTATTTATAAGCAACTATGCCTTCTAGGATGTTGACAAATGTCTTCATCTCAGGGGTTTTTTCAGATATGGGTCCCTAGTTAAGTGGGCTTGGGCTTTTAATAATAACAGTCTTATTTCATGATGAAAAGGGCATGGGATGACCCATTTAAGCGTTGGGTACCCATTTATAAAGTGGATTGATTATTACCCGAATAGAATATTCGGGTCCAATTTTCATGTTCTATCACTTTATTAAATGGACTTCTCATTATGTTTTCTATGGGATTTAATGAACTATTAATTGAATCAGATTCAGAATTAATAGTGAATTGGTGGAAAAAGGGGAAAAGTCCTGGTCCTAAATTTGCCAAAATCTGGTATGATATTTGTTATATGATGCCTTATGTTTGCTCTAACTTTGATCATATATTTAGAGAGCAAAATCAGGTAGCTGATGGTCTTGCTAAACTTGGTGCTAAAGGTATAAATTTCACTACTATGGACATACAATGGTTGCCTAATAAAATCAAAGCCATCTATTTATTAGATCAAAAAGAGACTCCCTGTTTTAGGGGGAAATCTACTTGATTTTTATCATTTAGATTTGGTTTTTCTTTTGACTAATGGGAACTTACTCATATTTGGCGCTCTAAGATGGCTTTAAGCTGGAGAAGTTGTCATGCTTTTGACAGTTGCAAAGCTGCAATTTAGTGATTTCCCCCTTACTAGACTTGGTTTTTAATTGCTTTTCTAGGATAGCATTTCTTTGTGAAATGGCTGGAGAATTGGATTTTCTTCTTTATAATTCAACAGTTGCGAAACTGTTTTGGTCAATTAGCCTTTGTGGCTTTTAGACTCAGTGTTTCCTATAACAGACGATAAAAAAGAATGAAGGTTTTTGCGTAATCAAGAGACAGGCCTTGAAGTTTTGATACATCCCTTGGCTGTTTTTTATTTCGAAATTTTAAGTAATGGTTATAAGGATATGAAAGTATAGTTCTGTTGCTGGACAAGAATGAAGATTCTTGCGTAATCAAGAGACAGGCCTTGGAATCTCTTGGCTGTGTTTCTTTCGTAATTATAAGTAATGGTTTTGAAGATACAAAAAGTATAGTTCTTTTATAAGAGAATGTTGCTGAAGAAGAATGAAGGTTCTTGCGAGAAGGTTGCGATAACTAGAGTCAGGCCTTTCATCTTTTGGCGGTTCTCTTTCGAAAATTCAAGTAATGGGTCTGAGGATATGCAAGTATAGCTCTTTTGAGAATGTTGCTGAATTAAAATGAAGATTCTTGCCATTGTGCTGAATTTTGTTTTCCTTTCTCCTTTAAAAGCTATGTTTTCTAGTAAAAGCAGGTATATGCCTTGCTTGTGTCTTTTAATTTTAATATTAAAGGATTTAGATGGTAGTCATCGTGAGGGCTTGACTCACGAGATGTCACTCTTTTATTAATAAAGGTTTGCTGGTTTGTTTAAAAAAAAAAAAACATCTATTTAATTTTCACATACTTATCCTTAATAATCTGCTTAATATATATATATATATATTTCAAATATATGATCATCCCGTGTTCTCCTAATCCTGTGATCACGTGCTACTCAATTTTAGATGATCTCGTGTCCTTAATTTTTAATATGATTTTTTTTAGATTCTTTTATTGTCTTCAAAGCATTTGAATTCTACTATTTTTTTTATTTTTTTTTATTTTTTTGTCCTTGGTAGATTATCTACCTTTTATTTTCTAAATATTTCTATTTTTTTTCCTGATCTTGTGTCTCCCAATCATGTATATATATGATATTGTGTGATCATATGTCCCCCGATTCTTCTGAACCCGTGTCTCATGATAATGTGTGATCATGTGTCCCCGATCTTGTGTGATACTCTCTAATTATGTGTGATTTCGTATGATCATGCCTCTCTCGATTCTGCATGATTTTGTGTGTTCTTTTATCCGTCCGATCATGTGTGATACTGTGTTCGTCTAATCTTGCATAATTTTGTGTCCATTGACCCCGTGTATTTTGCGTCTCTCCATATTGTTTAATCAGCTCGATATCATGTGTACATCTAAACCTCTATGCTCATTGTTTTTTTTGAATTATTGTTTTTTTTTTTTGGATTTTTTATTTATTTTCCAGATTGTTTATGATTTTTTTTTTCTTTTTTGTCGCTTACCTTGTTTTCATACTTTTTAATTCTTTATGTTTTCTTTTTAATTTTTTCAATACATATATAGGTAACTGTGTTTTTTTTTTTTTTAATAAAGATGATGCATATGTACCTATATTTGGAACAAGTCTCTTTTTATATTAATTGTCATGTAGTAAATCTTATTCTTTTGATTTTGTTGATACTAGAAAACTTGTTTTGTTATTCATAAATTTTATTACATGGTCGCATAATGCCGAAGTGTATTTTGATTAGTTTTAGTGTATATTTTTTATTGGGGTTTCTTCTAATATTTTATGGCATAATTAATTATGCAGTTTGTGAAAATTAAGGATTAAATTGAAATATAAATAATCAATCCGAATCCGTCCGGTTGTAATGGGTTGAGTTGGATCAGCTTGAGATTTGAATCGTAACAAGTTGGATTGGGATTTGAATTTCTCCAACCCTTATTTTTTTTTTACGGATTACGAGTTAGGTTGAATCCAACGATTTCTAATATGTCCAATCCATCCCGCATCTACACCTAAGGAGGAGTAAAGGAAATTACTATATTACTCTTGGTTGTTGGTCTATACACGAAAGTGTCATTCATCCAATATATATGCATAATTTAGCCATTATTTGTCTTCTAAATGGTGTTTTAGTCATTTAAATTTTAGTTCATTCACGTTAAAGGCATCAAGTATTTATCGTGTTTACATGGTATTGTTTATTTGCTTGTTTGATTTTGTTTAATACTTCTAATTTCTTACTTTGTTTATGTGTATAAAAATCTTATTGATCGACTTGTGAGACCATATGTTTGCTAAAGAATTTTTTTTGTCTTTTGGTCTTGAAATACCTACGTGATATTCATACAAACATAAATTCCAATGGATTCAAACTCTGCTTCTGTATTTCTAGTTTTATTTATTTTGTTTTGTTTTTCTTATAAATCTATTTTTTTTGCAGTTGATTCGTAATTCCAACTAAATCTTACTTCGTATTTGTTTTTTTTTCCTTTCTAAAACATTTTTGTAACAACGAGCATCGATTTTATCAAATTCTTGCCCCCTTCAAAAAAATATTCCTGGATCTGTGTAAGCAAATTTCATAATCGACGTTGTTCTTATGTAGTTTTATTTTACGTAATGACCAACTCAGGTTGCGTAATAATTAATTCGGCATTAAATTAATTTATTAATATGCCAGGGGCCTTTCTTTCTTTATCATCATCCCACTCAGGTTAAAAAATAGAACTGACTTACAAATGCGTCTTTGTTAATGTTCATGAATCATGACTAGACATCATTCCTAATTGCAACATGTTAAAGCCGAAAAGTCCTCCCTGTTACTATTGGTGTATCTAAATTAACAATGTGGGGAAAAAAGTTATGTAAAATTTTCAATAAATTCTAATAAAATTAATACGTAAAAACAAATAAACAAATTATGATATAATAGGGTGGTGTCCTGACCCCTAAAAGTCACCAAATAACTTCTCATTTATGTATGTCCGTGCTTCTTATTTAACTACTACATGAAAATAAAAATTACTTGAGCAAACTCACTCCTTGTCTTGCACATTAGATATGAGATAATAAAAAAGAAAAGGACGTTACACCTCACATCACTATTTATAATCAATAGATGAGCTAACGTGTGTAAATGGTAGTTTATTTATCAAATCTTGACATTTCATTATCACCTTATAATGAGATTCCTTCTAAGAAATTGTGGTGACCACACAATGGCACACGCTTGACTTAGTAATTGTAGCAACCCACACGACTTCGACAATATGCATATCAATCTACGTAAAGACAATGAATCTTAGTGTGCGAAAATACTATAACTAGCGACTGTATAAAAACTCTCACTATAGGGCTCTAATTATTTAATAACTGGTGAATTATTTGACGTCTCGGATGATACTTAATTATTTTATTTTTTCTGTGAAATTAGTGTGTTACCACTTCGACTTCGAGTGAGGTCGTTGATCACCAAAAACTCTCCCCAATAGGTCTTTTTACAGGTTTAGTGAGTCGATCTCATGATCTCACCTTATGTCATATAATGCATTCCCATGAACGCGTTGATACATGTAACTGTTGTATGTTGTGTCACTTTAACTGATTTTGTGATCACGTCTCGAAACTATGTATTCATATCGTGGCTAGATCAGTGTAAAAAATGAAAACATCTTACGAATTTGAACTTGCTCAATCAATCTTCTGTGAATTTACTGGGAAATGGTAATTCTTTTTAGGATCTTTGAAAAGACGCATATATCACTATAAAATAATATTTGATTTAATGAGAGTCAAAATCTGTCACAAGACTGTCACTAATTCAAAAATCTGTCTTAAATCTGTCACAAATTGACTAAACTGTCACAAAACTATCACAAAAACCGTAGCTAATAAGCTCGTAACAAAAAAATAGCGTCACTAATCCCATAGCTATTTGAGTATTTTTTTTGTAGCGTATACAACATAACTACAGTCTGCAACTGCTTGGTACATGTACTTAGCTGGTTAATTTGCTTGGTTGGGACTTATCAAAAGCTTAATTCAAGATGTGAAAATAATTTCATTATGCATATACGAACATTCTACGATACAATGATTTTTTTTAATTAAGAGTGTGCAAAACCCACTATTTTTTATTAATTTTCAAAGTTAATGGCCACTTGTCTTATTACTAGGAACCATGGGAAAGGTAAGGAAATTACTAAGTAGATTACAAGGTGGCAGAGAAAGAAAATTTCCATGGACTATCATATGTATAATAATAGCCTCCGTACCGGCTAGCTCAATCATTTCCTCAAATCTAACACATTTTATATATTTTAAGTAACCGTTTACATTTACACAAAATTACAGCTTCCTTTTTAATTTTCTTATAATAACCCTACATTATTTTTTTTATTTGTTTATTATCTTTTAATAATCATAACAATATTGCAACCATAAAAATATGGACCACATGATAGTTCATTATTATTATTATACTCTCTCCGTCGCTAAACAAATATCACCTACGAAAATACATGCAACTTTAAGCATCAAAATTTTCATATCAAAATTACCGAAATTCAAAAATTGAAAATTTCATCGTATAGTTCTAACCATAAACTACCTGATTAATTTTTAAAATAATTTTTACCGCCAATCTAAATATGAAAAAATTATCGGTCAAAATTGTACGTATTTTCGTAGGGACATTTGTTTAGGAACGAATGGAGTATTAATCTAGGGAATCATATGCAATCCTCGTATATGAGGTGAATTATGTGTTTCCTTAAATTTAGGTAATTTATAATATTTCTAATGCATGTCACTTTTTATATCATAATCATCAAATTTTAAGAAAAAATATGTTTTGAAGAATCAGAAAGGTGTCAGAGAAAAAATAAATCCTTGGAACTATCAAGTGTTGACTTTAATCTCTACGTGCATCTCTACTAAACTTTGATAAAACTAAAATATTTTAGGATATCTGCAAAAATCTGTGAACTTCATTTGTATTTTAGATGATTTGTGATGCAGTGATGTGGTACATGGAATATGTAAAATAGAAATAAAAGGTTTGATGAGGTAAAATACATAATCGTTTTAGATGTTTAGCTGTGAATGTATCAACACGGTCTGGTAAAATATATTTACCCTTAAAATCACCCATGCATGGGGTTAAAGAAATTATCTTCATAAGATCGTGTTAACTACAATAATAATCTAACCCTTATAAAAAATCTACAAGGAATTGGGTGGATGTACCCATTTAAACAAACAAAAGCTAAAGTTATCAGATGCCACCAGTAATGTTACTTCGGCATTTACTATTTCCGTTTACTAAAACAATTTACAAGTCAAAAGGAATGACAAGATAAAATGGGAGGCATTTGTACAAGGGTCAATATAACCTCAAAATACAGTTATTATTCCAGAGGTCATGTATAAAGACCAGTTGACAAGAAGTATCTCCACTTGAATAATCAAAATCCAGATCACCAAGAGATGATGTTGTCGCCCAAATATATAAGTAAAAAAATTTATGTACTGGACAACTGGGCTTTCGTCCTGCAAAGTGCAAATACATAAAATATCAATTTCATCATGCTTTACTTCATCATCAAAACACCAAATGCATGCGTCATCAATCTTCTAACTAAAGGAAGAGCTCTTTCAGAGAATCAATAACGGTAGAGCAATGAAGATCATGACCATATCATGCATTTGAGAAAAATACCATGGGAAAGTAGGTGATAGATGACCACAAAATACACAAAATAATCCACAACTTCAATGAACTCAGCCAAAATCACAGTGAATGGCATAGTCAAAGACAACAAAAATGATTAGAACTTGTATTCGACCAAGTACACAGACTATGAGACATAACCATTTGTTTATCAAACAATGGAACTAATAAAGGCTTGCTACAAAACTACGCCCAATTTACTTTTCACACAATGACAAGTAACTTAGCAAACACACTTCAGCAAACGAAAATAGTCCTTAAAAAAAAGGGATAAAAAAACTTTAAATTACCTAACAAGGTCTTCAAGAGAAGCTTGAGCTAAGAAAATTCTTGGGAGGCTCGCGGACAAACGACCCATCACTAAAATCATCATGTTTAGAATTTTCTTGACATAACAATTCGTTATCTCGCATACAATTTAATCCAAGAGACTCCCAATCAATTGTGGAACTTTGCTGCATTACCCCTAATTCAGATCCACCACCAATTTCTACATTGTCCCCTAACCTATGATTACCATCATAACAAAGAGACTGAATTGCTTCAAATTCATCCCCATACGATTGCTTTGCGTTAAGATCAGATCCCAGGTTTAAACCACTTTGTTCCCCCAACTCTAACCCTTCACCAATTCTTACATTGTCATTCATCTTATGGCTACCATCGTAAGACAAAGGCTCCATTGCTATATGTTCATTCCCGAGTGATGGTTTAACACTAAGTTCAGAACCCAAGTGAAAACCACTTTGTTCCCCTTCCACGTGATAAGCCGGTGACACCATATCTTGCTCAAATGGCTCCTCAGGAACTTCTTTTTTCGGTCTCTTCCATTTTTTTGTTGATGAAGTCCCATCATCCTCAAAATCCTCTTCTTCTCTATCTCTATGCAAATATACCCAGAGCTTTCTCTCTCCATCAAACTGCACACACGGATCACGTTCGTAATGCAAACGATCCATTGCCCCACTCACAACTTGGTTAACCTGTGCATCAGATACATCTTCAACTATATATTGTGAATCCCTAATCAATGTACAAACATCTGCTCTTGTACCAATACTACCAGGCAATCTAGCAGCTGCATCTCTCACTAAGCAGAGAATAGTCACATGAGGAGGACGGTTAGGTTTCAACATAAAATGATCGCGTGCTTTCGATGTTGGTTTACCACCACACCTCCTTAATGGAGCAACAAATGATTTTTTCCCATCAATAGCTGTGTAAGAAAAAGCCCTATCAGGAATTGAGTACCTTAGAAATTCTTCCTTCCGAAAGTAATCTCTTATATCTTCGGTGCTAGGGCTAATGGTGTTAAGACTCTTCTGGGCCCTTAGGTCTCTAAACCTTTCTTTCTCATCGGAATTAAATTGCATAAGTGACAAAGGAGGGTTAGGAAGACTTCCTATTTGCCGCAGGGTTTCTTGACCACTTTTAAGCCAATTAGCAAATGCATCGACTAGCTTTACAAGCATCTTATGAGGAATAAGCCAAGCTTCAGGAGATGTCACTCCTTCACTAATTTCATTTTCTAGTAAAACTTGACGAAGTGGACCGGTCCATGACCAACTTTTGGTAGTTTTTTCATATGACACAAGGCATTTCCACCCTTTAGCTCCTAAAGGAGCAGTTTTCGATGAGAATATCTTAAGAACACCTCTAATCAAATCCTGAAGTGGTTCCTGAGTTTCGAGTATGCAAGGATCTCCTGGGTTTGACCTCACACGGTTAACGATAACTTGTACTGTTAGAGAGGGAACTTTCGATTTTATCGGAGGTTCTGATTTATTCATATTCAAGTCCTCATGTAAATTAACACCATTTGTTCCACCGATCTCCAAAGAATCTTCTGGAAGCATAGTTACCATTGCCATGCGAACAGCTGATAGGAGATGAATGACAGAGAATGAGAAGCCTGAATGAACTGTGGGAGTTATTAAGGTGAATGGCTTCTTCTGTGATTTAGGTTCTTGGTCTATATCTGTATGACCCATTTCAGTAACAGGGGGGTCGGAATTCTTTATTAGTACGTCATCATCTACAGGCCTTTTTCCTCGTTTCTTTGAGGAATTTGCATAACCAGTTTGCTGTTTAGATTGGTTGACGTTGAGATCAGTCACCTTCCACTTTGGTAATGATAACGAAACATCATTTAATCCGCTAAAGTCGTCTCCGGTGGTCTCAATCTTGTTAAAGAAATTCCCAGAACTAGCAACCAAACCAGTATCGTCTGCTAATTTCCTTGAACCAAGTGAACCCTCCTCATCATCAAGAGCATACTCTTGTAGATGATGACCATAATTGCCACTTTGTTCTCTCCCTGTTAAATGTGATTTTCGGAGAGGTACATCAAACGCATCACTGTAAGTCCCTTGCAAGCGCAAATCAGAGACTTTATAAGCCGAATTACGTAAATGACCCTTGTTTATTTTCTGACTGATTTTAGCCTTTTTAGATTTAATGAAAGGACTATTTATGTCCTCGTGTGGGCACGCCAATTTGCTTCTCATCATAGGATTGTTGTCTTCATCATCATCAATTGGCTCAGACGAGTCAGATTCTGTTTCCTCGTATCTTCCATTCTGCATAGAGTTTGCTCTGCTATTCTCCTGCAAATACTTAGAATGATATTCAGGAAAATATTTCCTATTAACAAACTTGTAATCTGATGAGCCACTCTCATATGCAGGTGACATGTCGGTAGAAAAAGCTTCGCGATGACCTTTATTCTGCCAAAACGGGTCAAACCCATTATATGAATCATACCGACCACTTGTTAGTAATGAGTTCTTAGCGTAGCTTGTATTCACAGGATGTTTAACCATTTTTACATTATCATCAAATCTTCTGGTTTTAGATGGCTTTGAAGTCAGAAACTTAATATCAGACAATTTATCCACACTTTTTTTGCCCGCATAAGAATCTAAATCTTTCCGCAAAGACCCAGGGTAACCCATGAAATAATTGTTGCTATCCTCGTCATATTTTAAACCTTCAATCTTTTTTCCAATTATCAAAGGCCCACTTGTTTCATGTCTTGTTTCTTCATCATATTCATTTTTTATCGCACCCTTCATAGGAACTTTTGCCTCTAAACCGTAACCTGCAAACATATTTTTCTGACTGGTTCTCAAATATAGATCAGAACGACTTGACATCATTTCTAAACCATTGTCACTGGAAAGAAAAGGATGACCTACGTCTTTAGAGAAGGATGTCTTCGTCCCAGCAAAACTCGGTGATCCTTTCGGATTAGTCATCTCAAGTTTTTCCTCTCTCAATCGCATTGCTTTATCCTGATAAGGTAGCAATAAATTTTTCTTTTTTCTCCAAAAATCTCCCCCTGCTTCCTTTCCTTCAGAGGCATCGGATCCCAATACCTCCACATTTTCATTCATTAGACTCTTCTGACTTTTGACTATATTCAAAACTTCAAGCTTCTCTTTGATACCATACCCGTTACAACTAAGCCAAGCATCCTTAATATGGTGAAGATCAACGATCATCGTGTTGTGATACTTACGCACGAAATGGATGTGTTGGCGTTTCTGAAAGTACATCATCCCTTGTCGATACAAAGAAACCCTAGGCTCGCAAAGCCCTCCCTTCATCATATCGAAAAGCTTAGAAAGGGGGCTACCAAAGTGCATGTTAGAACCAATAAAAAGTTGTTTCAAAGTCCGCATATACATCTCTTGGTCCAAATCTGGAAGATATTTCGTGAGGCTAAATCTCTCTTCCTCCGTTAAACACTCGTTCCAAACATCCATAGATAGTATCTCACTTAAATCAGAAAGCTCGTATAAGTTGAAAGGGATGCAACACGTTTGATCGCCAATGTGGCAAAACTCTTCCCCAACTTTTCCTAATTCTAACAAATCGAAATCGTCCGAGCCAGCCCCCGAATCACAATCATTAATCACATCATCATTGTCGGATTCCTCCCCCAACTCATGCCTTAAAATTTCGTCGTCCCCACTAGACATTAACTTAGTCCCACATGGCGAAAATTCTGAATCTAGCCTTGATACCTTACAACTATTCTTTTCAGTAGCCATTTAGCACAATCAGAAAATCAACTGAAAGAAGTGACGCCAATCTTGGTTTCAAAAACAACCAAAATCCTGTAAAAACAAGTAGACATATAAAACACAATGAGAGATTCTCACAACCAAGAACTTACCTTTAACACAAATAATGAGGAAAATATCACCTATGTACACACAGGGTCATCATCTTTAATACTTAGTACAGTATATTACTCCTATTAAGTTTTAAATTAAGAAACCAATTTACACAAAACAAAACAATTAGTACACCAGACTGTAAACAGTAAACAATTTACACACCACTCTACACAAAGTCTCGCAATTAGTATACCAACCAACCTATGAAAAAATCCAATTGTTTTAAATAAATTTAAAGCTTCAACTATGGTATAAATATAATAACTGCTTACATTTAAATAAACTGGCAACAAGTATGCAAGTGTATCAAACAATTGGTACATTAACAAGGTTTCAAATGGCGCTAGGCGGGATCTAGGCGGTGAGGTGGGGCCTGGGCGCTAGGCGGGATTTAGGCGTAGGACCATATTTTCACATTTATTCATTTTTCTTAGACAATGTACAATACACATGTTGTAAATAAGATTACTATATTCTTTTCTCTGTTTCAAAAAAAAATAAAAAGATTGCCAAGTTAAATTGAATATTTCAAGCCTATTAGCCCATAGTTATACCATAACAACCCAATAATTGTACGAGTCAAGATTTCAAATGTGGTTAAACGGACTAAAGACGGGAGGTGGGGCAGGGCGTCTAGGTGAATAGGTGAGCCTAAACAGCGCCTAGGCAGAAAAACCATATTTTAACATTTTTTTGGTTTTTTTTTTGGATTTTCATTTGATATTTATGTTGTAAATATAATTAATAATCTAAATTAAGTGTTTATACACTATTAATTTATCAATATACTATCAGTCTATCAGTAATTCAAAAAAGTTATAATAATATTTAAACAGTCGAGTATAAACTAAATAAATAAACATAATGATGTATTGAAAGAACATTTTGAAGTGTAAATCTGATTGTTCAATATGTATTTTTTATTAATCCTTTATAAGTTTTTTAATTAATAATAAAATTTTACTTATTTGGACCCGGATCAACCCAGATTTAACTCATATAAAAGCGCCTACTATTAATCGCGACAGCAGACAGGGGCCTAGGTGGAGCAAGGCGGGGACTTTTGAAACAATGGGTACATAACTATAAAAATTGCTTGAATTTGGATAGATTAGCACCAAGTAAGCAAGTGCAATCGGACAAATACTAGATAAGTATAATAATTGGTTGAATTTGCATAGATTGGTAACAAATACGCAAGTGTGTGACTGATCGGACAATTAGTATATAACTATTTAAATTGTTTGAATTTTCATAGATTGGCACCAAGTACAAAAGTGCGCGATACTCCTTTTCAGTTGAAAATTGAAGGACGAACACCTAATTAAATATTTTTTATTTTATTTTCTGTAGATTAATAATGTATAGATGATGAATTATGTGTGTTAATTGATAACACTAAATAAGTTGGGTGTATCATCACATGTTTTCTCCAAATATAATCCTTTATTAACTCAATAAAACTCAAAAAAGAAAATAATATATAATATATAAAGAGAGAGAGAGTAAAAGAGTGGATCGACGTTACCTGTAGAGAGGGAAATTCTAGTGAGAGAGAGAGAGAGACGAGGATCGAGAAATCATAGAGCGAGAAAGTGAATTAAATATAATGTGGAAGGAAGGAACCCTAGCCTGATGAAATAATAAAAATAGAGAAATAAATTAATAAAAATATTAATAAAAGAAAAAAAGGGTGAAGAAGACGAGGGTGGAGAATGAGAGCCGTCGGATTAATTTTGGGAATAATCCGATGGCTTAAGAAGATAGGATTGATTATGATTTTCACTCTGCATAATAATAATAGTATATAGTAGTGTAGTACTAATTAAAAAGAAGAAGAGAAGGAGGGAGAGATACAGCGATTCATTTTTGTCTGCAGCCCTTTCTCATCTTATTTATATTTATATCTAATTATTATAAAATACCCTTTCTTCCAAATATAAATCCATTTTTTCCGGTTTGTCCACACTAAAAAACTCTGTTTTTATAATAAATATATAAATAATTTATTAGTTAAATTTACATATTTCTCATTTTCATACTAAATTTATAAAAATATGTGTGAAAATTTTAAATTTGGATATAAAAATATGTGTGAAAATTTTAAATTTTAATCAGATGAAATATACAAATAAAAAATTTCAACAAACTCATAGATTTACTGTATTTTACATTTAAAATATTCACGTCTATGTAATGACATGAGATAGCACGATCTTTTAGTCATTTTCTCAACAAGTGGTACATGAAAACTAGAATCTATCGACTTTATGCTTCATGCTTATTTCTTCGTATGATTGCATCTGGTTCATATATTTTCTGCTTCAATGTATCTAACGCTAAATTTTGTACAAGTTTAGATAACTCGTATTCGCCACTCTACATCCAATAATTTAAAATTGTTATATATGCGTAGTGTCTAACATCCTACAATTGTATCGTGTGTAAGTTAAACTTATTCGCTCTGCTTACGTTGTTGCTTACTTTATTTATAAAAAATGATTATATATGTTTAGCTTCTATCTTTTTCCTTTTTAATTAAAAGTAAGGGTTGCCCACTATTTTCATTGATATTGAGATTAAAAATGGTTCTCTAACTTTGTTACAACGAAAGATAAATTGCTGTACTGAACAACAAAGATACAAACTAGATGGGTGTAAATGATAAAAATAAGAAACTTTAAACTCCACCAATGTAGTTGACTTTAATAAACAACTCTTGTCTTCTGACTTCTCTTCTTCACCGCTGACAGCATCCACAATACTGATATTATCTCACTTATTATTTAAAATTGTTAAATAATATACATGTTTTTATTTCACAATAGTGTTGTTAACTAACTCATTAAACTTAATGTTATTAACATTCTTGTATATTTAACAATAAAATTAACATTGTTAAGCGATGATATGGCAATTTGATTGACCAACTCATATATTAAATTATACAATAAAGTAAAAATAACACATTCTGTCTTTCTCTTTTATTTACAATAATATTATTATTTATCCGAAATCAATTATTTATTATAAATTAATAGATAACGTTATTAAAAAAAATACACTAATGTGAGACTTATATGTTTGTTAAGTTTAACATATATATGTGGCATTTAACATACACATGTGTCACTATTTAATAAGTAAAGTTTAACACAATTATTGGGAATTCCCTAAACTGATCATCTCCGTTGTGGTGAGAGAGAAGAAAAATCTCAATTGATTAAAGGGGGAATTCCCTATAGACAAGTTATATTTCTCCTATTTATCTCTATAAATTCACATTCATTCTGGGTATCACTTTTTAATTTTTCACTTTAATTAACAAAACGTCGTTATCCAATCCAAAACATAATGTACATACTCTATCTCTCCAAAACCGAAAAAAACTAGTTTTGAATTAGAATAAAATTCTACAAAACAGAAAAAATCATAAAAATAAAAATAAATGAAAATTTTTATAAAAAAAAATAAAAAATCACAAAAAAAAAGAAAAAAAATCATAAAAAATTATAAAAAAATCATAAAAAATGTATTTTTCTAAAAAAAATCACCGAAAATAATAAAAAAATCACAAAAATCATTAAAAAAATTATAAAAAAGTGAAAAAAATCACAAAAAAATTATAAAAATCAATTTTTTTGTCAATAGATGACTTTTTGCACCGAAAAAGTTGTTTTTCATCAACAACTATTTTTTTTACTAAAAAGTGGTCTTTTTACCAAAAACATAGCTTAATTTCAGCCTCAAACAGAGCTTAATTCCAGCCCCAAACAGAGCTTAATTTCAGCCCCAAATAGAGCTTAATTTCAACCCCAAACAGAGCTTAATTTCAGCCCTAAACAGAGGTTAATTTCAGCCACAAAAGGACTCCGTTTTCAGGCTCGAATCGAGATCTATTTCAACCCCAAAATGAGCTTAATTCAGGCCCCAAACGGAGCTTAATTTCAGCCCTAAACATGGTTTAATTTCACACACACACACATATATGTATGTATATGTGTATATGTGTATATATATTTATATATATGTATATGTGTATATATATTTATATATGTATATGTGTATATATATATATGTATAAATAGACAGAGAGAAAGATATCAAAAACCTCGATGATCTGCTAAAACTCGTCGAAGATCCGACCCTAGATTGCTTTATCATCGTCGTCGGACTGAGCTCTATCACGACGACCCTCTTTCTCTCTCCTCCAGCTAGGGTTTTGATGCGACACCTTCATTGTGGAGAGATTGTGCGGCGGCGTAACGACGTCATATCAAATAAGTCTCATCATGTTATGAAGGAGGAGAAAGAGAGGCAGAGATGAGTGATTTTGGAGGAGAGAGAAAGGATCGGAAGAGAGATAATCACCATTGATGAGAGTTTTCGATCTCCTTGGATTAAAGAGCGAGAGAGATAGAGATAGATAGAAAGGCTCTGTTATGATGGAGGAGAAAGAGAAGCAGAGATGAGTGATTTTGAAGGAGAGAGAAAGGAGCGGAGGAGAGATAATCAGCATTGATGAGACTTTTCGATCTCCTTGTATTATAGAGAGAGATAAAATTCTGTTTGAGAAAAACAGATTTTTAATTATTTATATATTACTAAAAAATTGTATTTAGAAGTAATGCAAATTATATTAGATATCTAATGGAAATTAAAGTTCAAAAATGGTACACAAGATGCATTATTTGTTGATTAAATATACAAATTGTTGCATGATCCACTGAAAATTGCCTTGATGTGATGAAATTTATGGGACGAGGAGGATTTGATATGCCATGTGCCTATGTTTATATCATATTCTTCCAAAATGGGTGCTGATCTCCGATCTTTTATAAAAGAAGGATGATTTCCATTACTGGATCTTTATAACCCAGGTAATTTCATATATCTTTCAAGAAATTACTAGATATCTCTTAAAAAGAATTTAATTTAATTTGTCTTCATTTTTTACTCTTGTACGAATATGAATGATTTAACAGCTACTATTGTCTCATAATCATAGGGCTCGTAGTAATTATTAACTGTTCTTGTTTTGTTTCTTGTATTATATCTATGCGGTCTGATTTTTCTCTCCTCTCTGTAGCTTAATTCCTTTCCAATTCGCTATTTTTATCTTTTTTTCTTCTTTTTCATCGACCTCTGTTTCAAAGTTAGATGAGTATATGTTCACAGATAGTTCACATTCATTAAGATTTATGGCATTTTGTGTGATAAGCATATAACTATTGCTTGAACCAATATCCATGTTGTTTACCCTTTCTTGATCACTATCTACCTCTTCATTAGATTTATCTGTTGAGTATCCAGTATTAGGGCACATAGTTGAGGTGTAATTTTGAACAATAGGTCCAAATTCTCTCTTCAAGTGTATTAGTTCAATTGTAGTTGGATTTCTAATACTGATATTAAGTGGAACCACTTGTGTGTATGTTATATTCTTCGGAGTTTGGTACTAGTTTATTGATTTTAAGGACTGATTCTGAATATTGATCATCTTCAATTAGGACTAAGCTGGCTTGATGCTCTAAGCTGGCTTGATGCTATGTAGAAATACCATTTGCGTGTTCTTCTCCCCCATTTGTTTCTTTCTTTTGTTTTTTTTTATTTTCCAAATTTTTTTCATACTCTTCCTTTTCCTCTAGGCCATGTAGAGCTGCAAAGTTGTTCGAAGTTTTTACACCCAAAACCTTTTTAGTAGTAGCAAAATTTTGACTCTCTGAGTCTTTAATTTTCCCTTGTACATCTATAGGTATAGTATCTTTCTCTCTTTCTGTCAAGCCACTATTGTGTTCTAAATTGAACTTTTCCTTTGTAGCTACAGTTATTGCCTATGTCTGTTTTGGTTTGCTTTCCCATTTCTCAACTAGAACTTTCTTATTGGATTATGCCTTTTTGTTATGCAATTTGTAGGAATGAACTTGGTTGCCTACATGATAATTTACCTTGTGCTCGTGAGTCATATTTTTCTTGCTGACTTTCTCGTTTTCCTTGCTATACATTTTATCAAACATCTACACTCATTGTTCCTATGTCCAACTTTATTGCATACGTGACAATACTTTGAAAGCCTCTCATATCTGGAACCTTACCAAAACCCCTCTTAATCTCTTTCATCTCCTTAACCAATCCAAACCCTATGTGTAAGATCTTTCTTTAAGTCAACTTGAATGCATACCCTAACTAGGTTTGGTCTAGATAAGTTGTTTTATAGCTTCATCCACCTTAACTGGAATGCCGAAACAACTATAGAAAATATGCTAGCTTTATTGTAAAAGTGTATAGGTAGTATATCAAGACTGATCCAAACTAGGGTGATAGAGGGCTCAGATCCGAGTTTGAAATTGTATGTCCATTTTAAAACCCTCATTGGAAACACTAGGATAATACCCATCTTTCTTTTAACCAATCTCTAAGGTAATCTTCTTCATGGTAAAACCTAAGAAGTACATGTTTATGATCGATGTATCCCACTGTATATTCTTCTTTTAACCCCAATGACTGTAAAAAATAGTTAATTTTTGCCTTTCCATGTGTGAAATTTTCCACCAAAGTGTATTTAAAAGGCTCCGATAGTGCATTTACCTCTTGGGATGTGAACCTTATTGAAACTTCTCCATTGTGTTCTTTAATTTCTTTTACTGGATTGCAGGGAATTTTGGGATTAGTGACAATCTCTGCAAAAGATTTGATGCTTGAAAATTTCTTCTCCAACAATTGTGGGTCTAAAGGTGAAATCTTTGTTGTTGTATTCATTTTGTTTTTATGTTTGGATTCGCCAACTTTCTCTCTCTAGGACTCATCTTTTCAGTCTGTTTGGAATCTATCAACGTGCTATTATATGGTGTGTAAAACAAACTTATTCGCTTTAGTTACGTTGTTACTTCCTTTATCACATATTGAGTTTAAAATTGTTATATATGCTTAGGGTCACATATTGAGTTTAAAATTGTTATATATGCTTAGGGTCTCTTAGTCCGTTGTTTTATGTTGTGTGTACAAGATAAACTTATTCGCGCTTGTTATATTGTCATTTACTTTCTTTACCTCTTGTTTATAATATTATTATATTCTTCGTTTTGATACTTCTACTATGTAATTTCTATTCTGTAACATGATAAGGTAAGATTTTAATATAAAGCCTATAAAAATATGGAAAATCAAAGAGAAAGAGCATGTAATATATACATGCATAAAGACTTGAGAAATTTCGAACTCACGTTGGATTCATCATAAATCTATTAATGCTAGTTTTAATAACAAGGGCTACATAACTGAATTATGCATGATGTCTCTTGCTTAAAAAGTTTACAACAATAACTGAATAATTTGGTTACGCGGTTTCTTAGAAATTATGCATGATGTCTCTTGCTTAAAAAATTTACAACAATAACTGAATAATTTGGTTACGCGGTTTCTTAGAAATTTTCTTCTTAAGCCGAGCCTACCTAGCCTTTCATGAGCATGTAGTGTTAGGCAAAACTATAGAACTTAAATATGTTAACTAAGTCACGTTTTCATCAACTCATTGTTTTATTAATTTCATACTAAATACAGTAATATATGTATTTAAGCTCTCTGGTGACATTTCTTGTATATATTTGGATAATTGGATCGAAAAATTGAGAACTCTGACATGAAGAAGAACATACGATTTCGTATGATAGTTTTTTTTTTCTTACATCAGTTTTTTTTATGTCAGATGTTCATGAAAGAGAGATGAATATAGAGACGGAAATATAGAGAGGTGAGTTTTTGTTCTCGTTTACTTGTGACCCCAACTCCCAACTTAGACAAACAATTGTTTATGTTGTCAATTTGGCTGTTCAAAGCAAACGTTTTGCATTAGACTAAATAAGAATATCATATAGGTAATAAAGTGTGAATATCATAATTTGACTATCGTTTAAATAAAATTATGAATATTATATTAAATCCTAATACAATATTGCTTCGTATAAAATGGACTAAGATATCCATCAATAATTGACAGCATAGCATATCTCCGTCGATTTATTCACACTACAAAGCAAAAAGTATAAATTAACATAGACACAGTCATTATTAATACAAATGGAAGAAAGTATATATACAAAGGAAGGAATGACGAAGCAAAGAATCGATCAAATCTAGTTGACCACGAACATTACAAGTCGTTTAATCAACAATCTCGACAACGTGACATAATTCATCAATGTTGCGCGAACTGAACCGTTTAAGTCATCATCAAAAACATATATTATTTGAGCAACCTTTTAAAAAGTGTGCATATAGAAAAATTAGACGGTACGCAGTAACGCAGAGCTACCGAGCTTAGAAGCCTCTGTGACTAAGCATGATTACACTAAAATGAGGTGAGAATAGGTAATGATTAGACGATC
Source organism: Primula vulgaris (assembly GCA_963920805.1). Lineage (NCBI taxonomy): Eukaryota > Viridiplantae > Streptophyta > Magnoliopsida > Ericales > Primulaceae > Primula > Primula vulgaris. The sequence goes on along the minus strand of OY987214.1, from coordinate 30,707,618 downwards.
ATCAACAAATTATCATCTAAATTACGCTTTACGGCGCCTTTCCGAACTAGTATGTAATGCACAATGCAAGCCATAAACAACCATGACTATTTGATTATTATGAAGTTTTGATTTAATTACGTTCAAAGTTTTTATCCATGCCAGTATTTTACTTACTATTTTCGATGTCAAGTTTTTGTTTTCAATATTTAATTACTGATTACACAGAAAAATCCAATCCGAGAGCCTTGTTTTGCTGCAAATAATAAAGTATGAATATGTATGATATGCATGTACGTATATACGCATATCTCTTCCAACTATCCTTTTAATTCTCAACTCAACTTCAAACAACTTCCACTACATACTCTCAATTTCTCTCGCTCTTTATATCTATAATCTATTTTGTGTCCTTCTATTCTCTGTCGTCGGATTACTCTCATTTAATCCGACGGTTTAAGTATCTCCACACTCGTCATGTTTCTCCTCTCTCTCTGTAACATCCCAGATTTTTATAAATGGTTTTATTTACGATTAAATTTATCCAAAAACGTATTATACAACTTTTATCAAAAAAACCGGCCACTCTACTAATTTTTAGCCAAAAACCGAAATTCTTCCGAAAAACTTTATTTTTAAAACCTGTTATTAATTTTATAAATAAAAAGGACCCAATAACTTTGTTTTTAAAAATTGTTATTTTGGAGCAGTAAAATAATAGTTTTGTTTATGAGTTAACTTTTAGAACTTTGAGGATCAAATAGTTCTCTTTCCCAAACTCTCTCAAAACAGTTTCACGTAAAACACTTTTCATCCCACTTTTCAAAACAGAAAATCAAAAAGAGAGAAAAGAGAGTTTCCAAAGCTTATGAAGAAGAAGAAACCACCAATAGCGAGTTTTTACCGGAAGCATCTCCTCTACGAACTAAGGTAACGGGGGTTATCCATTGCGACTGGACGAGGGTGTATGTTAGGTTTAGATCTTGCGTTTTTAAAATTTGGGGGTTTTTCTTTTATCTCAATTATATTCTATTAAATTGTTAATTAGGTTTTATGTGTTCCTCTTTTGGTTCACTTAATTGAATTTGAGAATTTGGGAATTTAGATATATAAATTTCGAATTAATGAGAATATAGATGGGTTTGTGTGTTTTTATGAGTTGTTATGTATTATTATAGTTGTTGATGAAATTGGGTAAATTTATGTTGAATAGAGATGAGTTGTAGTTTATGCCTACAATTTGTTTGTTAAAATACCTGAATGAGATTTTATGTTGTTGGACTTGTTTGACAATTTGACTTTTTGGAGAATTGATACTTATGAATTTTGTTGACGTTTGTTTGGTAAGAAATTAATTGATAGCTATAAGGCTTGTTTGACTAGTTCTGATTCTAATACCTATACTTATGTGTTTTGTTGAATTGCGATAATATGACATTTGGGAATGCTAGTATTTTGAGAATATGATTTTATTGGGAATTGTGATAATTGAATAGTATAATATTATTGGCCAAGGCCTTGAGTTTTATTTATTGGCAATGGTCTATGTCTCTCCCTATACCGAGGGCATAAGACGAGCCGATAGGTATAGGGAATGACTCGTCTTACGGACTGGGGCGAGTGGTGTGAGAGGTACAAGTGTGCACTTTAAATATTTACAAGTGGCAATGGTCTATGTCTCTCCCTATACCGGGGGCACAAGACGAGCCGAGGGGTATATGGAATGACTCGTCTTACGGACTGGGGTAAGTGGCGTGAGAGGTTCAAGTGTGCACTTTAAATATTTATATGTTGACAATGGTCTATGTCTCTCCCTATATCGGGGGCATAAGACGAGCCGAAGGGTATAGGGAATGACTTACCTTACGGACTGCGGTAAGTGGCGTAAGAGGTCCATGTATGTTATAGATGTGTGTTGGAGTTACTTAATTTATTTCGTTATATGATGCTATTATATTTCTTTTGATACGTTGTTATTGTAGTTGTTGTTTGTGAGTTCTTGAATTTATTGGATGGAGTGACGGTATTCTGTGTGGTGCCGTCCCGTCTATGTATGTGTGTGAGACTCACCATTATAGTTTTGTCTTTCAGGTACAACTTATGTTGAGACATTTGGATATGAGCATTAGTGATGTATCACATGAGTTCAGGGCTTCTTTCAGTCGCTTTCTTTTTACTTAGACCATTTTTTATGTTGTAGCCTACGGGCAAATTACATTCGTTTGGTATTTTTTTTTTTTATAAATCTGTTAAAACCATCTTGTCTTGTAGCCGCGTTTGGAAAACATTTCTATTTCATTCGTTTAATTGTTCTTTTAGCTCGCAAGTTGTTTTCTTTTAAAAGTTAAATTTTGTACCAACATGTTCTTTTTCCTTTTGTTCAAAAGGTCACGCATTGATGTCCGTTTTTCGGATTTCGGGGCGTGACAAGTTGGTATCAGAGCTAACCAGGTTCTTATATACTTTGGGACGACGGGAAGATGGGTAACCATTGGACCAAGATCCATCGTATCATTTTCACAAAACTTTTCCAAAAACTCAAACTTTTTTTCTAAAACGGGGGGTTGCATTTAGTTTAGAACATATAGCTAGAATTTAGTAGTAGTTAATGAAAGGAAAGTCCATATGTGAGGCAAGTTGGGGGCAATGAGGACGCTTGGTTATCTCGGCTCGCCAAACTAGTGGGTGGACCTCTCGTCGGTAGGTGTGAAGGAATACCTTAGCGATGTGGAGTTCTAGAGTATGCGAGGATGCTCGGGTGCTTTAGGATATATAACGTATCATGAGGGGTTATCCCTCGCACTTTTGTGTTCTTTGCATGTGTGTGAAGATTGATAAAGTGTGTATGAAGTATAAGTTTGCAATGGCAAGTAGTAGCGAAGTATTATGGTGCGGGAATTGTGAAGTTGATGGTCTTATGTAATGTGTTTTCTAAATTATTAACTTGTGTGAATGAACATTATATGCGAATGGATGTTGATCGTAAAAATGTTGTGGACTAAAATGATGAAGTTGTGTGATACGTGCCATGTAAGGAATTCACAAGTGTTGAGAAATTTTATCTTTTTGAATCATTATTTTTCTGCCGAAAAACTATTGATCATTTTTTTTAATTTTTATTTCGACTGGTCGTCTTTTTCTGACCTCTCGGGTCAGATTTGGACCAAAACGATCGGTCATTTTGTCCAAAACGATTGGTCGTTTTCTGGAAATTTCGCGGTTTTCTCGCTATACTTCAAACGCTCGTAACTCCTTCGTTTTTACTTCGAATTTGGTTCCGCTTGAACCGTTGGCTTCATATTTCAGTACTCTATAATTTTGAACCTTATAAAACTTGATAAAATTATTAGTACGCAAAACGAGCTTTTATCATGTTTTACATATTTTGTTGTTATCAAAACAATCGACTAGAAGAACATCGTTCAATAAAGTAGATTGAAATGTTATATGCATGTTGCGTGTCGAAACATGAAGGTATTGTTATTCATGATGTAAGGCGGTAATTCGTGTTGACTTGTGGCGTGTGAAATAACGTAAGTCTAAGAGTTAGTAGGAATTGAGAATTTAAATTTTATCGAATTACGACTAGAGAGATTTAGTGGAATGTGAAATTGCGATTGTGAACTTAGTAATGTGTGGAATGTTGTATTGTATAATTAGCGGAATTTGAAATTTTTGGTAGAATGTGGATTTTGTTAAGTGTTGGGGGTCAAGACGAACAAGTAGAGTATTCATGTATGAGTAGTAGTGTCGAGTGAGGCAACTAAAGTGTCGGTCTTGTGAGATGGTGGTCGCGGACCACGTGTTTATGTTTGATTTAGTTTTTATAGAGATGTCGGGATTCGATGTGATACTTGGAATGGACTGGTTGGTTCATTTAAACTCTTTCATCGATTGTGTTCGACGAAAAGTTTTCCTTACAACTTTATCCGGAGATGAGGTGTTCTTTCATGGGGAAAGGGACACTATGCTTTCTTCTATTCCTTATTATTCCAAGTGGGTTGTGGGCAACCTGTCTTGTCTTTTGGCAAGTCTCTCGATAGTGGATAACGACGAGGAAGTGGAAATGTGGCCAAACGTAGTGGACGATTTTAGAGATGTGTTTCCAAAGGATCTACCGAGGTTACCACCGAAGAGAGGGTTAGATTTTTCTATCGACTTAGTACCGGGAACGGAACCCATAGCCATTTCCCCGTACCGTTTGGCACCGGCAGAGTTAAAAGAGTTAGAGGAACTATTGGAGAACATGTTTATTAGGCGGAGTACGTCACCGTGGGCGGCATCGGCCTTATTCGTGCAAAAGAAGGATGGATCGATGAGGATGTGCATCGACTATCGGAAGTTAAATAGGGTGACTATTAAGAATAAGTACCCACTATCTCGAATTGATGATTTGTTTGACCAACTGAAGGGAGCGACGTTCTTTTCAAAAATTGACTTGCGATCAGGCTATCAGCAATTGAGGGTGAAGGAGGAGGACATTTTGAAAATGGCCTTTAGGACCCGGTATGGCCACTGTGAGTTTGTGGTCATGCCATTCGGGTTAACTAATGTGTCGGGGACATTTATGGAGTTAATGAACCGGATCTTTAAGGAATATCTCGACAAGTTCATGGTGGTCTTCGTCGACGATATCTTGATTTACTCGAGTTCAGGAGAGGAACACGAGGAGCATCTCCGTTTAGCGTTGTTCACGTTGAGAGAGCACCAACTTTACGGAAAATTTAGCAAATGTGAGTTTTGGCTAAATGAGGTGAAATTTCTTGGACATGTGATCTCGGAAGAAGGGGTAAAGGTGGACGCGATGAAAATTGAGGCGGTTTCGAAATGGGCACAACCGAAAAATGTGTTCGAGGTTCGGAGTTTCTTGGGTTTAGCGGGATACTATCGACGGTTCGTCAAGGATTTCTCGAAGTTGGCGACTCCAATGACTCACCTTACCAAGAAAGGGGTGAAGTTCGTGTGGAGTGAGGCTTGCGAGGAAGCTTTCCTAGAGCTCAAGAAGCGGTTGACTAGTTCCCCCATACTAGTTATTCCCGAGCAGGGGAAGGGTTACCAATTTTATTGCGATGCTTCGAAGGAAGGTTTGGGTTGCGTCTTGATGCAAGACGGAAAGGTTATCGCATATGCTTCGCGACAACTAAAGGTTCACGAAAAGAACTATCCGACACATGACCTAGAGCTAGCGGCAATAGTTCATGCATTGAAGATGTGGAGGCATTATCTATTCGGGAAAAAGTTCTGTTGGCCCGTGCGGCTAAAACTTAGAGGGGGGTGAATAAGGTTTTAGGCATTTTTCACGGAATTAAAATTCTAAGCGCAACTAACAACCCAACTAGCTCAATATATATTTGCGACAATAAATATGCGATGATAATGCATGAATGAATTGAAACATGCGCACAATCACAAATAATATAAGTTGCGGAAAGTAAATAGTAAGGGAAGAGATTGACACCACGATATATAGGGGTTCGGCAAACCCGCCTACGTCCTCTCCTCGGTATTCACGCTACCGAGTATTTCACTAAAATCTTTTTCCCAAGATTACAACCTTAACGAGCTAATCCGCGGATTAAGCTCCCCCTTACTCTATGAGTATCCCGAATGAAAAGACCTAGAGCTTTTAAGCAATACTCGCTTATAAACCCTCTACCCGATCACTCGCTCACAAATGAGTTTATAATTCACTCTACAATTTGAATCGAAATGTATCACTCACTAACAAATAGTATCTTGGTGTTTATATGATTACAATATGATTACACACAAGAAAATTTATGAATATAAGTGAGAAAAATGAAGTACAAGCTTGATTATTGATCTTCAAAGAATAGCTTATTGTGTGTGTGAATTGGGGTAATTTCACTAAGGATTTTGGGGGTATTTGAAGGCTAATTGGTCTTGTTACCGTTGCATGATGGTTTATCTCTTTAACCATTGGTTTTTACCAATTTCCCATTTATCCAAAATAAATCAAAAACCTATTTTTGAATTATGCAGAAAAAGATCGGTCGTTTTCTGCATTTCGACCGGTCGTTATATAACGACCTCTCTGGTTAATTTTGGACCAAAACGATCGGTCATTTTGTCCAAAACGATCGGTCATTTTCTGGCAATTTTTTTGGTTTTCTCGCTATACTTCAAATGTTCGTAACTTCTTCGTTTATACTCCGATTATGGTTCCGCTTGAACCTTCGGCTTTGTATTTAAGTACTCTATCATTTTGAAGTCCTGAAATATACATTTTCTATTTTTGGAAAATACAAAGCATTATATCATAGAAATAGAGAAATCGTAAAATCATTAATACATAATCAAACGTATAATCAAAATCAAATATTGAACCCATGGTTCAACAAGTTCGAAGTGTTCTCGGATCACAAGAGCTTAGGGTATATTTTTACCCAACGGGATCTAAATATGCAACAACGACGATGGAAATATTTGAAACAGTACGACTATGACTTGCACTATCACCCGGAAAAGGCCAATGTAGTGGCGGATGCTTTGAGTCGAAAGTCTCATGCGACCTTAGCGCATGTGGCGATCGAGGAATGGAGGATGATGGGAAAAGTGAACGAGTTCAACTTGGAGTTGGGGCATGTTAATGTGGAGACCTTGTACACAATAGTGGTACAACCGGAACTTGTGAGTAGGGTTTTAGAAGAACAAGATGGGGACGAGAAAGTGGAAAACTATGAGAAACAGTTGAGTTTGAGCGAATGATTAGATGGTTGGACGAAAGGAACCGATGGAGGACTACGATTTAAGGAAAGGACTTACGTGACGGAAAACATGAGGAACGAGGTATTAAGGGAGTTTCACCACTCCCGATTAGCCGTTCATCCCGACAGGATGAAAATGTATCATGATGCGAAGAGACAATTTTGATGGCCCGGAATGAAACGAGATGTAGCTTCATATGTTAGCAGGTGCCTCACTTGCCAGCAAGTGAAGGCGGAACACCAAAGGCCGGCGGGTATGCTCCAACCCTTACCGGTGGTAGAATGAAAGTGGGAAAGGATAGCAATGGATTTTGTGACGAACTTACCTAGATCGGTAAGTGGGAATGACGTTGTGTGGGTTGTGGTCGACCGTTTAACCAAATCCGTACACTTCATTGCAATTAAGATGACGAACTCGGTGGAAATCTTGGGACGAAAGTATGTGAAGGAAATTGTTAGACTTCATGGGATACCGATTTCGATAGTATCAGATCGAGACGCGCGGTTTGTGTCGAGGTTCTGGGGCGCATTGCAAAATGCCTTAGGGACCAAGTTGACAATGAGTACGGCGTTCCATCCCTAAACGGGCGGACAATCGGAGCAGACTATCCAAGTGCTAGAGGATATGTTACGCGCGTGTGTGAATGACTTCAAGGGAGGCTGGGAGAGTCATCTACCCTTAGTAGAGTTTGCGTATAATAATAGCTTCCAAGCTAGTATTGGCATGACACATTTCGAGGCTTTATACGGGCGGCCGTGTAGGTCTCCGGTGTGTTGGACCGAGGTGGGAGAAGCGGGAATGCTAGGACCGCAATTGATTCGAGAAACGACAGAAAAGATTAAGTTAATTCGACAAAGGCTTGAGACGGCTCGGAGTAGGCAAAAGAGCTATGCAGATAAGAGGAGGAGACCTTTGGAGTTCGAAAAGGGGGATCGAGTATTTTTACAAGTTTCGCAAAGGAAGGGGATTATGAGGTTTCGCTCTAAAGGGAAGTTGAGCCCAAGATTTATCGGACCATTTGAGATCGTGGACCGAGTTGGAGAAGTTGCATACCGGTTGGACTTGCCACCAAAGTTGGCGGGGGTTCACCCAGTGTTGCATGTGTCAATGTTAAAAAAATACCATCACGACCCTTCATATGTGGTGGACTTTGAGAACATTGAGGTTAGTGCGGATGTGACCTACGAGGTGGGACCTACGAGAATTATCGATGTGCAAGAGAAGGAACTTCGAGAAAAAATGATTAGATTGGTAAAGGTGGTTTGGAAACACCATGGAGCCGAGGAGGCAATGTGGGAACGCGAGGATGAGATGAAGAAGAAGTATCCTGACCTCTCTTTTCTTTAGGTACTTTTCCTTAGATGCTTTCTAATTTCGGGATGAAATTTCTTTATCGGGGACGAGTTGTAACGCCTATAGTTTGGGTTTTATTTTATTAGAGTTTAGTTTACTAGAAAGACCCGTATTTTAAGTTTTGTAGACGTTTTGGAGTTGTTGAGATAGAAGTATGTCATCTTAGTTTACTTTATTGTCTTTTATGTTGTAGCTGCTTGTTTTACATTGTTGTCTTTTATTCTGTTAGATATTGTATATAGGTGGTTACTTTATTTGAGATTCTTACATGTTTTTCATTTACTTGAGTAGTTATGGATGGTGGAGTATAACGAGTTGTGCACCCTGTGTATTTTATTTCTTGGATTATGACACGACTTGTACTTTTAAATTCTCATGGTCTTATTTATAAAAGTTGATCATTTCTGTGAGTAGTTCTCTAGTGAGAAAATTGAATTTCGGGACGAAATTTTTTTAAGAAGGGTGTGTTGTAACATCCCGGATTTTTATAAATGGTTTATTTACGATTAAATTTATCCAAAACCGTTTTATACAACTTTTACCAAAAAAAACCGGCCACTTTACTAATTTTTAGCCAAAAACCGAAACTCTTCCGAAAAACTTTATTTTTAAAACTTGTTACTAATTTTATAAATAAAAAGTAACCAATAGATTTGTTTATAAAGAATTGTTATTTTAGAGCAGTAAAATAATAGTTTTGTTTATGAGTTAACTTTTAGAACTTTGGATCAAATAGTTCGCTTCTCCAAAGTCTCTCAAAACAGTTTCATGTAAAACAATTTTCACCCTAAACCAAAAAGAGAGAAAAGAGAGAGAGTTTCCAAAGCTTAGGAATAAGAAGAAAAAACCACCATTAGCGAGTTTTTACCGGAAGTATCTCCTCTACGAACTAAGGTAACGGGGGTTATCCATTGCGACTGGACGAGGGTGTATGTTAGGGTTAGATCTTGTGTTTTTAAAATTTGGGGGTTTTTCTTTTATCTCAATTATATTCTATTAAATTGTTAATTGGGTTTTATGTGTTGCTCTTTTGGTTCACTTAATTGAATTTGAGAATTTGAGAATTTAGACATATGAATTTCGAATTAATGAGAATATAGATGGGTTTGTGTGTTTTTATGAGTTGTTATGTGTTATTATAGTTGTTGACGAAATTGGGTAAATTTATGTTGAATAGAGATGAGTTGTAGTTTATGCATACAATGTGTTTGTTAAAATACCTGAATGAGGTTTTATGTTATTAGACCGGCGGTAAACGTCGAAAACCCGTGAATGGTCCTGGTTAAAGTTCTATTGGATCAAATGTGTTAAAGTTATGTATATATTGACAAATGGTACTAATTTGCAATAACTATTTTGAAAGTTATACTATCTATTAAATTATTAGTTTCAAAAGGAATCAATCAAAAATTGCCTATTTTCTATTGGGTTATATTTCGTTTGTATTAAAGATAGGTTTTTGGTGGTGATACTCTTTCCCTTTGGTTTGTTTGTACATGGATTTGGGTGTTAATGATATATGGGTCACTAATTTTAGTTGATTTGGCGATTATGATAAATGGCTATTGAAAAGAAAAGTTTTAAGTTATCGAGACTAGATTCAGAGTTTTCGCCATGTAGGACTAAGAACATATCGAGTGAGGACGAATGAAATTTAATATTAGAGGGCGAGTATGATAATGATGACATGTCGGAGGACTATGGTTCTGGGGCCAGATCGGACGATTTTGATTTATTGAATTTAGGACAAGTTGGGGAAGAGTTTTGCCAGGTTGGCGGTCAGTCTTGTAGCGTCCCTTTCGGGCTATATGATCTGTCTGATTTAAGTGAAGTGTAATCAATGAGGAAGAGAGGTTTTAATCTAACGAAATATCTTCCGGATATGGACCAAGAGGTGTATCTGCGGACTTTGAAACAGCTTTTTACCGGTTATAGTTTGCACTTTGGTAGTCCTCTTTGTAAGTTTTTCTATATGATGAAGGGAGGGCTTTGCGAGCCTAGGGTAGCGTGTTACCGGCAAGGGCTGATGTACTTTCAGAAACGCCAACATTGCCATTTCGTATGTAATTGTCATAACAGGATGGTCATTAATCTTCATCAGATTAAGGATGCTTGGCTTAGCTGTAAGGGATATAATTTCGATGAGAAGCTCCAAATTTTGAATATAGTGAAAAGTCAGAAGAGCTTGATAAATAAAAGTATTGAGTAATTGGGGTCTGATGTCTCTTTAAGGGAATGAAGCGGGGGAAGCTTTTTGAAGAAAAAAAGAAACAATTGAAATATTCGTCTGAGGAGAAAGCAATGCCCTCGCGAGAAGAAGAACTTGGGAAGTCAAACCCGAAAAGAATATTGCCGTTGGATGGGACAAAAACTACGGTTAAAGAAGTACGCCGTATTTTTCCTTTTATTAATGAGAATGGTTTAGAAATGATATAAAATACTTCTGATTCATTTTTGGGAGCAAGTACGGAGCAAAATATGTTTTCAAGTTATGGTTTAGAAGGAAATGTTCCTATAATGGGTAGGATAAAAGATGAAAACGACGAGGAACCAGCATATAAAACATATGGTCCCATAAGATTTGGGAAAAAAGATTGAAGGTATAAGAAATGACGTGAATGGCACTAATTACTTTATGGGTTACCCTGGGTCTTCGACGAATGATTTTCATTCTTATGGGGGAAATAGAATCGTGGATAAGTTGTCCGATATGAAGGTTTTAACTTCTAAGCCTTCTAAGAGTATAATATCTGGTGATACCGGGACAAGCTATGCATTCAATGGACTTGACCCCTTTTAGCACAATCAATCACATCCTGGGACTTTGTCAGCTAACATGTCACATGTATACCGTGACCATGGTTTTAAAAATAAGAAATGGAAGATTGGAAGTAACTCATCAGACTACAATTCTGCTGATAGGTCATATTTTCATGAATCGCAAGGAAATAATAGAGCAAATTATGAGCAGAATGGAGGGCATAGCAGAAGATATGGTAGATAAGGGGAAACAGAATCTGACTCATCCGAGCCAGTTGATGATGATAATAATCTTTTGATGAGAAGCAAGTTGGCGTACCCTCGTGAGAATGTTATTGGTTCAAGAAGTGAAAATGCTAAAATTGATGACGAAGTAAAAAGGCTATATTTCCCTAGGAAGATGGGTCGCTTACATCACTTAGCTTCTAAAGTATCAGAAAATAGCTTTTTCTCTGGTTTGGAAAAGAATGATATAAACTTTAAAACACGTGGTAATGAAATTCATGAATTAAATAACATCCCATTATCATTACCTAAGTGGAAAGTTACTAATCTTAACGTGACCAAATCTCAACAAAAACTTGGGCACACAAATTCATTGAAGAGACCAGGAAAGAGGCATGTGGATGATGATTTCCAAATGATATATTCTGAAAAAGTCATTTCTGTGGTAGAAACTGGCAATATATCTGTAGTCGAAGAGCCTAAATCACAGAAAAAACCATTCACCTTAATAACACCCACAGTTCACTCAGACTTCTCTTTCTCTGCAGTTCGCATGGGAATGGTAACTATGCTTCCAGAATATTCTTTGGATATGAATAAATCCGAACCGTTAAATCAAATGTTCCCTCTCTAACACTCAGTGTTTTAAATAGCGTTATCGCTACCATAGCGTTTTTTCGAGAGAAACGCTAAAAGCGCAAATAGCGTTGTTACATAGCGTTTTGCGGTGTATTTTTTTGCTCATCATAATATGTGCAAAACAATTGATAGTAACTATCTCACTAACTAAAAAACAATGTATAATTACTATAAATAGAACTGGTCCACCATATTAGATCTTAAGATGTGATCTACTTTTCTAATTTCTACTACTGTCATCTTATTTCTTTGGTAGCATCTTTATAGAGTCGGAGATTTCATAATCCAGTCCAAGCCTCTTATAATTACAATTATTTCTACTACTGTCAAAGCTTCGTGCTATGGAAGTACGACTTTGCTTTCTGAAACAGAGTCAGTTTTGCTAAAGACGACTTTGTTTTTTGAAGTACGAGGCTTGGACTGGGTTAAGAAATCTTTGACAGTATAAAAACTAGTTGCAGACATCTAGTTGCAAAATAATCCTTCTACTTCTGAAATTTCAAGAGTCGGTACAATATACAGAAACATGCGTTGTCACTGTTGCTAAAGGCAAACATTGTGAACTGAAGGCTATCTAAATGTGGGACATATTCTATATAAGTGAAGAATGACAGAACTACAACAATTATCAAGTCATGAATTTGGTAATGCTTTTCATGAGCTGCTTCTGTTTTCTTATTCTCTAATGAGAATTGAGAAGCAGCTAAATGGTATTGGTAAGTCAAAATATAGCCCATTCTCATCTGGGGTGTTTTCTATATCAAATTTGAGACTGCTCACTTGCTCCTAAAGCATGTTTTGCATTCCTATTTATTACAAAATATTTTCATAAATACTGATCACTGGTCTATGTAGCAGAATCTCTATTCTTTTCTTGAGGGATTGTTCAAGCTTTGTCTTTTTGCTACTTTGCTTAAAAAAAGATTACAAGCTATACAGCATTCGGATATATGGTTTAAAAGCTAGTATTTCTTGGTCTTATGAGACTTGTTTGGTTACATTCCTTAAACTCATCTTTTTTTCTTTTATAATTATAAGCTGCACCTCATTTGGATGACCAGTTTGAAAAGTGATTTTTCACAACTTGAGGATGCTACAAGGATACAGTAGCTGAACCTAGCTTCTTCCACTCGTTTAATAAGCTAGTCTGGTCTCTTAAAATCCAGAACCAAACAACCCTTGGCTTGAAAAAAGCAATTCTTGTTTGCCAAAAGCCCAAAACTTAGCAGTTACAAACTTTATTCTTCTATTCAAACATGTAAATAACTCTTCAAATTAGACGGGAATCGACCGATTTTCCCCTTTAAATTTTTTGCAGGTTTTACTTACTATTTTGTACACCAAATACGCCAACTTTGACAAAATATATCAACTTCAGTATTTCTGAATATTTTGTAAACTCCGAAAAACATCCGTATTACTGTTCTATCCACTGTCCTAGGCAAAAACATTCATATATTTACAACCAAATCCCCAAATTTTCCAATTACAGGATTGTTTGGTTGCAGATTATAGAAAAAAATATGGATTTTTCAAGTTAAGAGGACAAAAACGGTTTTAACCATACCTAATATTTGTGGAATAAAATTAAAAGGTAGGAGATTACAATATTCAGATCAATTATGACTGATAAATGATAAATATTGGGATTTTATTCAAATTTGTGTAAAATAAATAGCTAATAAAAAAAAGTGGGTAAATACCTCAAAAACCCATTAAAATATATTTATATTATATATATATATATAGAAGGAAAAAAGAGTGACCTGCAGATGATGACTCCTTCATGATTCAGATTAACAGTGGTCGGAGAGATGAAGAGAGGTGAGAGCGATGATTGTTTGGAATTGGGTGTACTGTAGTTTAGAACTTTAGAGAGAGGGTGAGTTTACTTTAGTTTTTAAAGTTTCTGTTAAACGATGTAGTTTAACAGTTGGTGTTTTTTTTATAAAAAAAAACTTGCTATTTACGCTATTAGCCCAATATTTCGCGATTTTTGCGCTTTTGGTCCCTATAGCGCGATTTTAGCGCAATACCACCCAAAATCGTGATTTTTCGTTACGTTTTTTTACCAAAAAAACGCTATTTCGCGCTACGTAGCGCTACGTAGCGCGAATTTTAAAACAGAGGTTATAACCACCAAAAGTTGCATTAGTGATGAAGCAAAAAAGGAAGAAAGAAGAGAAAAGTACAAAAGATGAAAGAACATCTTATGGATGTGCTCAGAAGCTTTAGTTTATGAGTTCATAAGATGGCCCATAACACTTAATCTTCTTACCGATCTATAACCATTGCATCATGATAAAATGTATAGAAACTAGAAAGTAGGTTATTAAACCCGTTATACGTGAAGTGTCATGGATTTAAAACCAAGAGTGCTGCCAAATAGATTTGTCTAAAAATTAAATGCAGGTTTGTTGGTTTACCTTTTATTACTTAAACTATGTTGAGAAATAATCATATGTTGAATGCTAAACTTGACCTTGGTAATTACTAATTAGCAACTACTCAATTTTGGCTCAATTTCAGACTGACCTTGGAAGCATTTCCCTCGGAAGTAGTTTCCAACCTGCTTCCAGTTATGGTGGCCCTCAATATCAATTAGAGTTTAACATTAATAAGGTAAGTTAACTGTTCAAACAATCTCATTTTCTTGGTTTTTTAGAACGATTAATCAGTATTGGATGATGCTCTTGAATCAAAAAGTTTGGGTGTTAACAATACACTTACGGATTGTCAAGTAAAGATATTTTCTCCATATTTTATTGTTAAATTCTTGTTTTTGGAATATTTTACATAGAAGTAACACAAACATTGTGCCTTTCTGAACTATTCCAGGCTGTTTGGTTGAGAGTTTAAGAAAGTTAATAAATCAACGTTGTTATTTATTTCAAATATTGGAAAAGTTATGTCATTTATTCTAGCTTTAAGAGATTTAATTTTAGGCTGGCCAACCAATCGGTCACAGTAAAATTGACATGCAAAGAAAATAAAATTACAGAGTCTAAAAAGTTAAAAACTGCAACCAAACTAGACCACTGCATTTGTTATCACAAGGAGCAAACTTCAATTCCAAATTGCAAACCAATGCTGTAAAATGGGAAACAATTACTCTGGCAAATAAATTAGATTAAGTATAAATATGTAACTCAATGATTATTTCTAATTTCACTGTAACCAAATTTGAAAATTCTTGGCAGAATGAGAACCCACGGTGAATGGGTAGGTTGTGAACTTGTGATTAAGATATTAACCAAACTCAACAAATCATGTCTTATAATATATCCTTTTTTTCCTAATCCATTACTAAATAAGTTTTCCCAACTGAATATATATAATCAAAGTACTTTTCCATTAATGTATTTTTCAATCAGGATTCATATTATGGACATTGGTGGGTTATACTTGAAGGCAATTCTGTCGGATATTGGGAGAGTAATCTCTTTACATCGTTGCACGGTAGCGCGGAGGAGGTAGAGTGGGGAGGCGAGATCAGAAATGAAAATACAGCGGGCCGTAACACTTCCACTCAAATGGGGAGCGGACTCTTTCCTCAAGAAGGGTTTGGCAAAGCAAGTTTCTTTGGCAAAGTTCATGTTGT
Organism: Primula vulgaris; assembly: GCA_963920805.1. NCBI lineage: Eukaryota > Viridiplantae > Streptophyta > Magnoliopsida > Ericales > Primulaceae > Primula > Primula vulgaris. Next base: position 30,692,332 of record OY987214.1, on the reverse strand, counting down.
GGATCTCAATCACGACTGGGTTGATGCGTCTTTCAGTGGTGAAGACGCATCAACCCAGTCGTGATTGAGATCCGCAACACGAACTTTGCCAAAAAAACTTGCTTTGCCAAACCCTTCTTGAGGAAAGAGTGCGCTCCCCATTTGGGTGGAAGTCGTGATCTGGATTTGTGCTTATTTTGATGTAATTAAGAACTCTTACTGGGCATCCCTGTTTGCTCAGGTTTGAAGAATAGCAGATTCTATATCTGAAGAACTTGGTAGACCAGAATTCTTTTATATTACAGCTCGTTTACAAAAAAGGATGCTGTTGTTTGATATTCTTACTAGTTTTTGTAACAAAAATTAGGAATGCACAAACAACAAAGTGTAGTAAATTATTAACAAGTGAGAGAGTTCCACTATTATTGGTGATGCTTAAAAATCAAAAAAGAAAAATTTGCAAGATGTTTCTCGGACGAATTTTCTCAACGGTATTAAAATGTATACCTGCGATTTTTTTAACATGGGATTATCAAATGCAGGTTGCTGGTAATAATCAGTGTTTTAAATAGCGTTATCGCTATCGTAGCGTTTTTTCGAGAGAAACGCTAAAAGCGTTGCTATGTAGCGCTTTGCGGTGTATTTTTTTTTGCCTAAATATGCACTAAACTTTAGAATATATAACAAAAAAAAAAGAAATGTATAGTTATATTAGATAGTAATAAAAAATAAATAAAAAAAATTGTTGTTGGTGAGTTTCGAACCTGGGTCTGCTGGAAAACACAGCATTGTCTCAACCATCTGAACTGCAGACAATTTTATGAAAATTACACAATATATATTAATTATTTAGATCCGCTGTTTTTTTTTAACTCGCTATTTACGCTTTTGGTCCAGAATTTCGCGCTTTTTGCGCTTTTGGTCCCCTATAGCGCGATTTTAGCGCAATTCCACCCAAAATCGTGATTTTTCGTTACGTTTTTTTACCAAAAAAGCGCTATTTCGCGCTACGTAGCGCGAATTTTAAAACAGAGCTAACACTACAAGAAATTTTGGGCAGTGTGAGGTCAAATCCAGGGGATCCTAGTATACTCGAAACTCAGGAACCACTTCAGGATTTAGTTGGAGGGGTTCTTAAGATATTCTCTTCGAAAACCGCACCTTTAGGAGCAAAAGGTTGGAAATCCCTTGCGTCTTATGACAAATCTACCAAAAGTTGGTCATGGACTGGTCCAATTTCACAAAATTTATCTGAAAATGAAATATTGAAGAAGTAACTTCTCCAGAGGCGTGGCTTGTTTCTCATAAGATGCTTTTGAAATTAGTTGATGCATTTGCTAATTGGCTTAGAAGCAGTCAAGAGGCTCTTCGGAAAATTGGAAGTCTTCCTAACCCTCCTTCGTCGCTTACGCAATTTAATACGGATGAGAAAGAAAGATTCAGAGATCTAAGGGTTCAGAAGAGTCTCAACACCATTAGTCCGAGCACAGAAGATATAAGATATTATTTCCGTAAACAGGAATTTCTAAGGTACTCATTCCTGATAGGGCGTTCTCTTACACAACTATTGATGGGAAAAAATCAGTTGTTGCTCCATTAAGGAGGTGTGGTGGTAAGTCAACATCAAAAGCACGTGGTCATTTTATGTTGAAAGGTGATAGACCGCCTCATGTGACAATTCTCTGTCTAGTGAGAGATGCCGCTGCTAGGTTACCTGGCAGAATTGGTACAAGAGCAGATGTTTGTATTTTGATTAGAGATTCTCAGTATATAGTTGAAGATGTATCCGATGCAAAGGTCAACCAAGTTGCGAGTGGCGCAATGGATCGTTTGTATTTTGTGACGGAACCAGAATGGTAAAATAGAGGGCTGATTTTCTATTAAAATTTTTTTATAACTTATATGAATTTATTTTACAAAATAGGGCTGAAACAATAAAATTTAAAGTTTTTAATCAAAATACATAGTAAAAATCGATTTTTTCATTAATTTTTTTCAAAATGGGGAGGCTGCAGCCCCTAACTGTCACTATCAAGTTTTTCCATGTTTGCATTACGAACGTGATCCTTGTGTGCAGTTTGATGGAGAGAGAAAGCTCTGGGTATATTTGCATAGAGATAAAGAAGAAGATTTTGAGGATGATGGGATACGTTAAGAGTCTTGTATTTGATTTCGCTACCCTTTCTGATTCCGCGATCACTTGTTTCATAGTTTATATATATACTTATTGTTAATTCACAATTGGGGTCTGTACAACCTCTTAAAAGGAAGAAAAATACATATAAAAATAATTCAGTTGTGTAAAATGTTTAATATTTTAATTTACCTTCTGTGTCATTTATCTCCAAAAACTTCCGACTTTGAAAAATTCAACCGTACATTTCTCATGTCGGCATGGAAATGAAAAAATAATTAATCAAGATACAAAATTGTATGTGAATATGTTTGTGTGACCTTTGGCTGCTTTCGTTTTCGTCTTTGATTATAAATATGACAATTGACAGAGATGCTTATCCTTTTTCTTTGACAATGATTGTCTCTTGCCAAGATAGTTGAAACATATTTAAACTTTAAAATATAATTAAAACTTATTACTTATTGAATCCATTTAAACGTCAGAATGAAGATTCCGAAAACTTTTAGAACCACCATTGAGTTGAATATCATTTAGAGTATAATAATGAAACTCGCCAAACGATTCAGGAACTCTTTTAACACATTCTTATGAAATGTGGAGAAGTTTCTGAACATTTTTTTAAAAAAATTCCTCTTATAGGAATATAGTAGGACAGACTCAAAAAATATGCGACTTTTTTTCATTAAGTACAAACGTTTATGAGTAACTTTTAGGTAAACCCGCCCTACCATGTCATTTTTCTTATGTGGTGAGGCAAACAAATAATAAACTGACATCTGTATAAATGGCGGTGTTCCGGTGGAGCTAAGTCGTGAGTATGTTCATCTACAAGACGGACAAGTTCCCAAACTCCATTATCAACTTTAAATTTTGCATGAGCCTTACATTGAGTCCTAGTATCTAACTTTTCAGTCTTTCCATCTGGCTCTTTATCTAGTTTCAATCGCTCTTTTGAGCAAAAGAAAGTACGTTCACATAATACATTAGTACCATGTTTGTATCTGATTTTACCTTTTCGAATACTGAAACCTTTGCTTACTGCATATAGATTGTATAAATCATAAGCTGCTTCTGCGCCTATAACAACTCTCCCTACTTTTAAATCTATATTTCCCCTTTGATTAAGCACCACTGCATCCTTGTTAATTTCTTTTGCCTTTGTACCTATAATAAAAACTTAAAATATTATATATATATATATATATATATATGTATGACACGTTTGTTCAAATACAAATATACAATAAAAGAATAGTAACCAACACTAAACGAAGTGAAAGCAAGAATTCATATATAAGAAAACCCCGTGGTATCAATTTTCAACAAAACCCCCCTTTCAAAATTAAAAATTCCAATTTAAATTAAGCTAATTTGAAGTACCTTTCGATAAAATTTCAACAGAAACCCCCCTATTAATATTAAGAATTCCAATCACAACAAAAAATAATTCGAATTATCCCATAATATAATTTCAACAGAAAAAAAAACCATATAAAAATGAAGAAGTTCAAACACAATTAAACCTCAATTGTATTTGATTTTTTCAACTTAAGATTTGTAATAGCTTATATGGAATTGCAATAACTGTAAAAGAAAAACTTTAAAGATAAAAAAGATAAATAAAGAGCAAAAATATTAAATAATTAGATGATAATCAACATTAATTAGACTGTGTGATATGATTTTATTTTTACTCACCTTCGTCCATGATAATAACTGGATCATTGGAAGTCATGGTTGATGTAGATAAGCAGTAACATGAGTTTGAAAAAGAGAAAGGTTCTGATATTGGGGGAGGAGAGAGATAGAACGTGGGAAATTAATTATAAAAAGCAGTTTAATCTGTTGGTTCATTTTTATGTCTATCTGTATTCCTAATATACAGATGTCAGTTAATTATTTGTTTGCCTCACCACATAAGAAAAATGACATGGTAGGACGGGTTTACCTAAAACTTACTCAACGTTTATGGTCAAATCAGTAGTGTAACTCACAAATTAAATTACACTGGGCTATCACATCATTCTATCTTTATTTTTTTGAAAGTTACTTTATCATTCTATCTTTAGGTTTCTTTGTATCAATAATCGTCTTTTCAACATAAATTATGCCTCAGTAATTTTTTTAATATAATTGTTCTACATTGTATCCGAATTTCTGAAACCCCTTATTGAAGAGAAGAGCGAATGAGCAATTCTTGTTCCTCTATTGAAGGTGATTCCAATTAATATTTATGTTGAGTAATTTAAAAATAACTATCACAAAACAAAGTGAAGAGGAACAAGTTGTTGGAAAAACATGTGAAAAACATGGGTGTTTTCGAATGGTCGCTGGACCAACTTCGGGTCATTTTTACATGCGACAGCGCTAAGTTGTTTATACCATACTCAAAGTGGTTGACTAGCCCGTGTGACGGGCTTCACAACGGTATATCGCATGACCTATTTGGAGAATGGGTGTGAATACAAAGTGGCTTCAAAGTTGGTACCTCGCAAGCTCAAATCTGGAAAATCTGGAAAACCGAAATGGTAATGGAAAACCATTTAGTATAATCCCATATTGGAAGATTGAGAGTCAATTTTACAATATATATACCATACCAACCCATGTAGTTATTAAACTAACATGTCCACATACACCTAAGAGTATTAGTGTGTACCACACACGCGCGCTCGCTCGTGTCTCGGGTCTTAGGTCTCGGGCGCGGGTGTGGGCTTGGGCTTGGGCTTGGGATTTGGGGAATGTCTCGGGTCTCGGGTCCAAACCCAAATAGGGAGTTTTGTATAAAATACAAAAGGAGTCCCTAGAGTTTCCAGCAAAGAGAAACGTCAGCAATGAATGAAATTAAATGTTGCGGTTTCAGGAATTAAGTGAGCGGATTCTGGGGGCGTAACTCCCAGAATTGATGACCAACATTTATGGCTGCGGTTTCAGTAGAGCCTATAAAAGGCAGTCATCCCCCTCTCATTTCAACACACCAGAACACACAACACAGCATAAGCATCATATAGAGAGAGAGAACCGCACCACCAACAGCTCGACCTGTGGTTCGGTGCCGGTTTCCATACGAGCCACTCTGAGATAGAAGTTGTACCTTGGGAACAAAGTCCCGAAACCAGAAACCTTTAAAGGTGGTTCGGGAAATATTGTTTAAGGAAAACTGCTCAGCAGTTGCCTCTTCTTTTAATTTCTGTTATTTATTTTTCAGTCCTTTATTATTCTGTCCATTTAATTTCAGTACTGTTTCCTTTTTTTTGTATTTACTTTCCAGTACCTTTAGTTTCTGTAATTTACATTTCAGTCTTTCCTATTCTGTAATTTACTTTCCTGTAATTTAATTTCCAGTATTTACATAAACAGTCCGGGCAGTTTATTTAATAACAGTCCGGGCAGTTTTTTATTTGTTAAAACAGTCCGGCAGTTTGTTTTATTTACAAAACAGTCCGACAGTTTTTTTATTTGTTAAAAACAGTCCGGCAGTTTGTTTAAAACCAGTCCGGCAGTTTTTTATTTGTTAAAACAGTCCGGCAGTTTGTTTAAAACAGTCCGGCAGTTTTTTATTTGTTAAAACAGTCCGGCAGTTTGTTTTATTTCCAAAACAGTCCGGCAGCTTTTTATTTGTTGAAAACAGTCCGGCAGTTTATTTTATTTCCAAAACAGTCCGGCAGTTTGTTTATTTGCGAAACCAGTCCAGCAGTTTATTTTAATTATGTACGAGTCAGGAATGATAATTAATATTCCAATTGTGAGAAATAAATTGTTATTTCCATTGCGTTCCTGTCTTCTTTATTTTATTGTCCTTTCTTTTATAGTATTCGAAATAGTACCAAAGCCAACAATCTTAAACAATATCATTTTTTGGTTTTTCTATTTTCGAAATAAGAAAGGACTTTTCTTTTTTATTTTTTGTTGACGTCTCGGTTTTTATTCTCGCAAAATCATTGCTAGTTTACTAGAAATTGAAATTTGCACATAGAATAAATCCGAATTGGTTTTAATCTTTTATTCTAGAATACTATAAAGAATTCTTAGTGAAATCAAAAGTCATTTGATTTTCACGCTAGAATATCTTTTATTGTTTTATTCTTTTGAAGCAATCTAATTAAGTTATAATTAGTATTTGCGATTAAGAATTTTAGTTTTCTTGCGAGAAACTAAACGGTTTTAATTTGTCATTTCAGATGACTAATGAGGATCAAATACCCATCGTTTCTTCGGAAAACGTGCAGGGCGCACTTGTGATTGGCAGTAGCCATAACAATGCGAGCGCTGCGAGTGGGGGGGCTCAGGCTGAGGCTGAGGCCGAAGCTGCTGCGGCAAAGGCTGCGGCCGAAGCTGCTGCGGCAAAGGCTGCGGCCGAAGCCGCTGCGGCAGAGGCCGATGCTATGGCTGCGGCTGCAGCCGCAACACAGGCTGCTGCTAAGGCTGCGGCCAAGGCAGCGCTTGTGGCTGTGGCCAGGGCAAAGGGCAAGGCTCCGGCAACGCCGTCTATGCCAATGTTGCCAACCTCTCAACTGGAGAGACCGGAAAAGTTTAGGGGCAACAACTTCAAACGTTGGCAGCAAAAGATGCTGTTTTATTTAATTGCCCTTAATCTGACTCGGTTTCTTAAGGAGTCTGCACCCATCCTAAGCGAGGACGATGAGGACGTGTAGACAGTTTCGGCGGTAGAAGCGTGGAAACACGGCGACTACCTATGCCGGAACTACATCCTGTGTGCTCTGGATGACACTCTCTTCAGTGTATTCGAGCCCAAGGCTTCTGCAAAGGAGCTTTGGGAGTCTCTCGAAAGAAAGTACAAAGTGAATAACGCTGGCGCAAAGAAATTTGTCGTCACGGACTTTCACAAGTACATGATGACTGATGGGAAGAGTGTTATCGAGCAGGTTGAGGAACTCCAACTCATATACCATAGGCTTGAGGTTGAGGGGCTAGTTATCAACGAACCTTTCCAAGTGGCATTAATGATTGAGAAACTGCCACCTTCTTGGAAAGAGTTTCAAAACTACCTGAAACACAAGCGAAAGGCTATGACCTTGGAGGGACTCATTGAGAGGCTCAATGTTGAGCAAAGCAACCGTCGATCCGGAAGGAAAGGCGGTGGCGGAGCAGGCAACGCGGTTGCCAAGGCCCATGTGGTTGAGAACGCTATGTCTAAGCAGAAACGCTTTGACGGCGTAGTCGGTGCTTCTCTCCAGAAGAAATTCATGGGAGATTGCTTTGTGTACAACAAACCGGGCCATCGTGCCGCGGATTGTAAGATGCGCATCGACAAGCCCAAACCCCCCCCCCCCCAAAGAAGAAGTTCCAAGGGAAAGGGATGAAGAGGGCACCTGCTCAGGCTAATGTGGCTGAGTGAGGAGATGATGCTGGACAAGACTACATGCACCTGAGTGCTGTGGTCTCGGAGGTGAACCTGGTGGGGAGCAACCCAAAGGAATGGTGGCTGGACACAGGCGCCACTAGTCACATCTGTGCCAGCAAGTGGATGTTCAAGACCTATACGGTCGTGGACAATGAGAGCTGCTTCATGGGGAACTCGGCTACTTCCAGGGTGGAAGGAAAAGGAACCGTGCTGCTGAAGATGACATCGGGAAAGGAGCTCACACTGAATGGCGTGCTCCATGTGCCGGAAATCCGCAAGAATCTGGTTTCCGGGTCTGTTATGGTGAACAAAGGATTTAAACTTGTATTTGAATCTGCTAAAATTGTAATCACCCTTAATGGAATGTATGTAGGCCGTGGCTATATGACCAACGGTATGTTTAAATTAAATGTTGGTACTCCGGCACCTAAGGCCGAGTCTGCTATTGTGGGTACTAATGCTGAGGCAAGTACCAAGAATAATGTAACCGTTAATGTTGCCCAAGTGGCTAATAAAACGTCTTTTGCTTATTCTTGCGATTCATTTAATTTATGGCATGGTAGATTAGGTCATGTGAATGCTAATTCTATGAAGAAATTGATATCACTAAATCTACTACCTAATTTTGTATTTGATAAACAACATAAATGTGAGGTTTGTGTTGAAGCAAAATTAACCAAGTCTTCGTATCAACATGTTGAACGAAGTACTGAACCTCTCGGTCTAATACACATGGATGTATGCGACTTAAAGTTTATACAAACGCGAGGAGGGAAAAAGTATTTCATCACGTTTATAGATGATTGTACTAGATACTGCTACGTCTACTTAATGAGAAGTAAAGACGAAGCAGTAGAGAAATTCGCTCTTTATAAGACCGAAGTATAAAATCAACTCAATAAAAAGATTAAAATGTTGAGGAGTGATAGAGGCGGTGAATACGAGGCACCGTTTGCGCAGATATGCACAGAAAGTGGCATTGTACATCAAACCACAGCCCCCTACTCTCCGGAGCAGAATGGGCTTGCCGAGCGTAAGAATAGAACGCTCAAGGAAATGATGAATGCTATGCTAATAAGTTCTGGGTTACCCCAGAACATGTGGGGGGAAGCGCTGCTTTCCGCCAACTATGTATTGAACAAGCTACCGCATAAGAAACGTGATAAACCACCTTATGAACTATGGAAAGGCCATCGGCCGAGCTATAAATTCTTAAGGGTTTGGGGTTGTCTCGCGAAGGTCCTTGTCTCGCTTCCAAAAAGAACGAGAATAGGGCCGAAGACGGTAGACTGTGTGTTCATAGGATATGCACACAATAGTAGTGCTTATCGTTTTCTCGTGCACAAGTCGGATAATCCCGACGTGCATGTAGATACTATCATCGAAGCTCGAGAAGCTTCTTTCTTCGAGGAGATCTTTCCCCGCAAGTCTTTCATAACTGTAGAGACTGAGGAGTCAAACAGTGAGGAAAATGTGGGGGCAAGTGAACCGTTGGAGGAAGAAGAAGAAGAGCCTCGACGTAGTAAAAGGGCTAGAAAGGAAACGACTTTCGGTCCAGATTTTGTAACCTTCATGATAGAAGGCGAACCGGCGACATTCAAACAAGCAATGTCATCCCCGGAAGCCCAATATTGGGAGGAAGCGATCAACAATGAGGTTGAATCAATATTACAAAATCACACTTGGGAACTAGTGGATCTACCACCCGGGTGTAAGCCACTAGGACACAAGTGGATCTTCAAGAGGAAGAGAAAGCTCGATGGAACAATCGAGAAATACAAGGCTAGGCTTGTAGTGAAAGGTTTTAGACAAACCGAAGGTGTCGACTATTTCGACACCTATGCTCCTGTCTCCAGGAAGACGTCAATCCGGATAGTCATTGCTCTCGCAGCACAGTTTGATCTGGAAATACATCAAATGGATGTTAAAACGGCGTTCTTGAATGGTGAGTTGGAAGAGGAAATTTACATGGAACAACCGGAAGGGTTTGTGGTTCCAGGTAAAGCTCACAAGGTGTGTAAACTTGTGAAGTCCTTGTATGGACTTAAACAAGCACCTAAACAATGGCACGAAAAATTTGATAGAGTGATGCTATCAAACGGTTTTCGGATAAACGAATGTGACAAATGCGTCTACGTAAAAGGAAATGAAAAGGACTACGTGGTAGTCTGCCTCTACGTAGATGACATGATTATAATAGGGAGTATTGATAACATCAACTCCACTAAGAGAATGCTGTCACAAAAGTTCGAGATGAAGGACTTGGGTGTCGCTGATGTAATACTTGGTATGAAAATTACCAAGACATCAGACGGATATGCGCTATCTCAAACTCACTATGTCAAGCAGATGCTTGACAAATTTGATAAAGATAGTAGAGCTACATCCAGAACTCCGATAGAGATCTCAACCACCCTGAAAAAGAATTTTGGGGAGAGTGTGAGACAATTGGAATATTCTCGAATAATAGGCAGTCTGATGTACGTCATGAACTGTACTAGACCAGACATAGCCAACTCAGTGAGTAGACTGAGTAGGTACACCAGTAATCCCAATGAGGAACACTGGAAGGCCATCATGAGACTTCTCAGATACATGAGATACACAGCAGACCGAGGGTTGCATTATACCAGATATCCAGCTGTACTGGAAGGGTATTCTGATCCAAACTGGATCTCGGATTCCAACAGTACACGATCCACTAGCGGATATGTGTTCGTGATGGGAGGATCAGCTGTCTCATGGAGATCATCCAAGCAGACGTGCATAGCTAGATCAACTATGGAATCCAAGTTCATAGCATTGGATCTAGCAACAGAAGAGGCTGATTGGCTGAGAAGCTTTCTGGAAGGAATTCCAATGTGGCCGAAACCTGTCCCAGCAATAAGCATGCACTGCGATAGTCAGTCGGCTATTGGACGGGCACAGGATCATATGTATAATGGAAAGTCCCGACATATTCGTCGGAGACATAAATCCGTAAGAGAATTGTTAGCTAACGGTGTGGTGTCATTAGATTTTGTGAGATCTAAAGACAATATAGCGGATCCATTTACAAAAGGCTTGACTCAGGTAGGAGTTGAATTTTCATCGAGGGGAATGGGGTTGAAGCCCATCAAACTGGAAACCTCCTCAGAGGCAACCCAACCCGAACTGGATTCTCCAGCCTCGGGTTCAACGGGAAAACCGAACTGTGGGGGTGACCGAATAAAGCACTCGGGAACTTAAGTTCCCAGCCCATTTCTAGGATGAAAGAGTGATAGACCTAGACCATCTTAAGGGTGAGCATGAGGCTCTTAATGAAAACAAGTATCTCGAAGGTCGAGAGGGGTGAGTTAGGACACCCTTGATTTGAAAACACCTATGACGAGTGTGTATGGCCGATACTATGTGATGAGCCATGGGCTAAATCACTAGAGCACTCGGTTGAATTTTGCCAAGGCAGTCCACGGCCAAATATGGACAACAACCAAAGGGCTTAGTAAGTGGTGTAGAGAGGACACTGTGTGCCCATTACCCTGGTATGCACAAACGCTAAAGGGTTCAAGGCTTAAAGGCTACCCAATAGTAGCATATCAGATTTTACGTCACTACGGCAGGTTCAAAGCGCGCGCTACCTGTCCTTATGCAGTGAACTCTTGTGGTTCTCTCGTATGCATTTAGGAGCATTTTATTTTCAGCCAATTGCATTCATGTGGGGGATTGTTGGAAAAACATGTGAAAAACTTCGGGTCATTTTTACATGCGACAGTGCTAAGTTGTTTATACCATACTCAACGTGGTTGAGTAGCCCGTGTGACAGGCTTCGCAACGGTATATTGCATGACCTATTTGGAGAATGGGTGTGAATACAAAGTGGCTTCAAAGTTGGTACCTCGCAAGCTCAAATCTGGAAAATCTGGAAAACCGAAATGGTAATGGAAAACCATTTAGTATAATCCGATATTGGAAGATTGAGAGTCAATTTTACAATATATATACCATACCAACCCATGTAGTTATTAAACTAACATGTCCACATACACCTAAGAGTATTAGTGTGTACCACACGCTCGCTCGCTCGTGTCTCGTGTCTCGGGCACGGGCGCGGGCACGGGCGCGGGTGCGGGTGCGGGTGCGGGTGTGGGCTTGGGATTTGGGATTTGGGATTTGGGGAATGTCTCGGGTCTTGGGTCTTGGGTCTTGGGTCCAAACCCGAATAGGGAGTTTTGTATAAAATACAAAAGGAGTCCCTAGAGTTTCCAGCAAAGAGAAACGTCAGCAATGAATGAAATTAAATGTTACGGTTTCAGGAATTAAGTGAGCGGATTCTGGGGGCGTAACTCCCAGAATTGATGACCAACATTTATGGCTGCGGTTTCAGTAGAGCCTATAAAAGGCAGTCATCCCCCTCTCATTTCAACACACCAGAACACACAACACAGCATAAGCATCATATAGAGAGAGAGAACCGCACCACCAACAGCTCGACCTGTGGTTCGGTGCCGGTTTCCATACGAGCCACTCTGAGATAGAAGTTGTACCTTGGGAACAAAGTCCCGAAACCAGAAACCTTTAAAGGTGGTTCGGGAAATATTGTTTAAGGAAAACTGCTCAGCAGTTGCCTCTTCTTTTAATTTCTGTTATTTATTTTTCAGTCCTTTATTATTCTGTCCATTTAATTTCAGTACTGTTTCCTTTTTTTTTGTATTTACTTTCCAGTACCTTTAGTTTCTGTAATTTACATTTCAGTCTTTCCTATTCTGTAATTTACTTTCCTGTAATTTAATTTCCAGTATTTACATAAACAGTCCGGGCAGTTTATTTAATAACAGTCCGGGCAGTTTTTTATTTGTTAAAACAGTCCGGCAGTTTGTTTTATTTACAAAACAGTCCGGCAGTTTTTTTATTTGTTAAAAACAGTCCGGCAGTTTGTTTAAAACCAGTCCGGCAGTTTTTTATTTGTTAAAACAGTCCGGCAGTTTTTTATTTGTTAAAACAGTCCGGCAGTTTGTTTTATTTACAAAACAGTCCGGCAGTTTATTTTATTTCCAAAACAGTCCGGCAGTTTGTTTATTTGCGAAACCAGTCCAGCAGTTTATTTTAATTATGTACGAGTCAGGAATGATAATTAATATTACAATTGTGAGAAATAAATTGTTATTTCCATTGCGTTCCTGTCTTCTTTATTTTATTGTCCTTTCTTTTATAGTATTCGAAATAGTAACAAAGCCAACACAAGTTACTAAAAGAAACAAGAAAGAAGCATATAGGAGTAATATCTTAGTTCACACACAAGTTTATTGGAGATAGTGATTACTATTATTAGATTCGGTCTACTAATAGATGATCAAATACATGATACATCGATAGACGGGCATGAACTCAAATAAAACAAATTGGATACAAACTTTCAAATGAGGGTAAACCGTCACATTTCATTATGAAAATTACTAAACAAAGTTCTAAAGATTATATGATTGCTATAGAGTACATTGGAACATTGGATCGAATCAAATATAAAATTATATAAGATCGAAGATATAATTCGAAGTCCAAAACCCGCACCGTTGAGTGCAACTCTATCGGTAGATACGGTCATTTATCGGTACATATGAAGATCTTTTAAAACAAATCATAATGTCTATTTGAGCTACAACACTATAAAATGAGGCCTCCACCGCCTAATAATTAGTGTCACAAAGTCTCTATCTATCTGAATCCTAGTTATATCTTGGAATCTTTACAAAAAGTCTAAAGCAAATTTATTTATTTGCATTCTAATCCACTGACTTGGTTAGATATACACTTTCATATAGAGAAAAGATTGAGTGAGTTAAGATTTTGTTCAATAAATCTATAAACACTGGTAGTTGTGAGTCGTTGCGAGAAGAGTTGACGAACTCTTTAGCAAAAAAAAGACAGGTGCGTGCCTGTCAAGTAAAAGAAATTCGTGGGTTGTAATATGTCCCGTTCCAAGAGATGGTTGCAAATGGTCCAATGCCTGGTAAAATAGTACAAATCTCATGTGTGAAGTTAAGGGCTTGAGATGGATCCAGTATAGCATTTGAAGCAAACAGTAGCGAAGCCAGAATCACTATATGATGGACTGGATTTTAAAAAATTAATATAATAGGCTAAATCGCTATTTTTTTAAAAATTTTTTTCATTGTAAAAAAATATTTTTTTAAAATAAGAGGGATTGCAACTCCTGACATCCCCCACCTATCTCCTCTCGTGCAGGCAAATAAGGATATATCAGTCGTTTCTTGTAATATTTTTATTCTACTCGTAGCATAACTTAAGAACATTTATTTACATCATAATTAAGTTTTTGAATTGGTAAAAACCTTTAATAGGTCTAATACTTTTCTAACTTAAAAATCGAATAAATTTAGATTAGTTGCTCCTTCTAAAAACGCATCCAAGTTTAGCTGATAGTTGAGTGTAATGTTGTCGGGATAACTCAATTATTTCGTCCACAGAGATTTAACTTAATGTACTTCGAGATGAAAATTCTGCGAAAAAAATAAAATATTAATGTGGGTAAAGTGTAACAATTTCACAATTCGGAACTTTTTTATAATTTTTATAACTTTTACTTATAGAGAAAAACGGAGTTTAATTTATTTGTGTAGAGAGTTTTTCTTTTTGTTTAAGAGATAAGGGTTTTCGAGAAAATATTAACCACCACTTGTATTAAAACATTTATATTAATGATGACTTTTTCAAAAACTCAACACTTGTAAAAATAGTCTAATTTTTATAAATGGATGATTATAATGAGTAGATCATCAGATATGATTATTATATAATAATGTTAAACTGGTTTAAAAATTAGAGAGTTTTTTTACTAAGTATTAAATGTGTCAAAAGTAATTTTATCGACAATTAGTCAAAAATTGATAAAGTTACAATAACAACAAACTTTTATTAACGATAAACAACCATTATTATTGATAAAATTCCTTCTAATCAATATTTAAATAAACGAATTATATAACGTTAAAAACAATTAATCATTATCAATACAAATGTTTTAATAAGAAAGTGTGGCATTACCCCCTAAAGCCTTTATTAAAGTTAAGTTAACATAATAATAAGTAACAATACACAATAATAAAAGTGAAATATATTAATTCAAAGGGGATAGAAGGGTGACACAAAAATACAAGTTTTGATGAATGGAGGAGTGGTGTGTTGCGGATGAATATGTGATGAGAATGTCTCCGGTGAATGTGGTGTGAAAAAAGTGTAAGGAGAATGGGTATTTAAGTTAACCAATTAGATAAAGTTGTTACATGCTCAAATAGTAGTCCATAAATCATTATAGACTTTTTTTCTTCCTTCTCGTTATTTCTTGAATCTTGCTTGTATTGTATGCCATTAGTCAATAGAGAGGAATGTGTAAATAGTCAATTTTGTTCTTTCATTTAATTCTTTTATGGGTTTAGAGTCCGAATTATGTAGCTCAATTTTGGTTATTAAGATGACACATTATACAAAAAGTTTGCATATAAAATTTGTAGGGTATTCTTTTAGCTTTCGGATAAATATCATAATTTTCTGACTTTCGTACCTCCTTTAATCACAGAAATAGTAAGCTGAACTTTTTGTATCCGAATTTATAGCAATTTGTTGAATATTGTCCTAGATTGTCTTTCCCGATTAGTTTTCTTCATAATGTCGGTCTCCATTGTTGATATTGGTCTATTTATTTCTACGATTATTATACAAAAATAAGTAAAATTGGTACAAAACTATAATTTATATAATAACACTTCATTTATACATATTATTATTTATTAGTTCTTAAAGTATTATATAATAACACTAAAATACTATAATATTTAGAACTCATCAAACCACCACCACCACCCCCCCCACCCCCCACCACCCCTAACTAGCTCAACACTCGTCCCGAATTTTACAAGATCTAGTTTTATTTCTTACTTAACTACTCCTAACTCACTTTCATAGAAATTACGGTTGCAATTATCGTATGCAACAAGCCGTTAAACCTTTAAAATTTAAGAGGACGAGTTTTGTTTGTGAGTGTTTACTAAAGGAGACCCGCAAACGTCATAAGCTATTTCCTTTGGTTTTCAAAAAATATATCATACTTAGTCTATTAAATTAGTTATCAAATCTTCACTAATGCAAAAGTTTATAATAGAAAGACTAATGATGTAGAAAAGTTTGAAGACATTTTTATGACTCATTTAACTCATTTCGAATTCGAATAATCATATATTCTAGTCGATACATAATTAACAAACGTATAAACGCCATTTTAACGCGCACACGTTTTTATTTTCTTACTTTTGAATAGAAATTGCACAACTAGTCTTTACTATTTGTTGGGACAATAATATAAATTAGGGACTTTACGTGAATGTTGTAGAAAAAATGAAGAGAAGCTGGAGCATATTTTTAGCAAAGGTAAAATAGCCAGCAAGGTGTGGGATTATTTTCAAAATTATATTGGAACAAAAGTCTCTAGGGGAGGCTAATCGAATGGAAAAAGCCTAAATAAAATGCTATCATAAACAAGAGTGCACAAAGTTATACCTAATCTCATTCTATGGTATATTTAGAAAAGCAGATGCAAAAGTAAGATACAGAATATAAATACGATAGAGGATAACATCATAAATGATGTAATTGAAAGCTATAATATGATCCTAAAATGGGATAACAAGATCCCGAGAGATACAAATTTCCAAAATCTTCACAATGCAACAATTAAGGACAAAATAAAAACTCGTAGACTTGTCAAATGGGAAAAACCAGGATTGAATTGTGTAAAAATCAATGTGGATGGTAGCTATTGTGTTAATACTGGAAAGGCTGGTATTGGAAGGGTTATTAGAGATCAAGGTGGTAATTTTATAAAAGCTTTTGTCAAAATGGTGGAGGCTAACTCAGTTATTATGGTGGAGGCAATTGGGATCTATACAGGAATGAAGATGGGAAACAAGAGGATAACATAATCATAGAGACAGATTCACTAACCATGGAAAATATTTGCAACAATAAAAGTGAACCTCCATAGAAAATCAACAGAATTATGCATAAAATTAAACAAATACAAGAGAAAGAAAGGGTGAAGATTCAACATACCTTTCGAGAAGCAAACGGTGTGGCCGATTGCTTGGAAAAAAGTGCAAGAGAGCTCATAAATCCAATTATTTCCGACAATATGGAGGATTTCCCCAAGGAAATTAGAGGTTACATAGCTATGGAAAAAAGACAGGTTCCTAATTTAAGAATAAGCAGATAAGAGATCGAGATAATAGGAGATCGACATGGATACGAACACTACGAGAGAGAAAGGAAGATACGGCATGAAGTGGAAGTGGAAGTTATTGACCTCTGAATCTTTTGGTTCAGATGAAACACATGTGGATGAAGATGAAGAGTTTCCAAATTTTAATCAATTTAGTCCTACAAGTTTTAATCATTTGTATTTTAAGCTTGTAATATCCAGATGTAACGAAACTACTCTAATATCTTTTGTAGTTGGGGTTTTTTCCCCACTTTTATTTAATTAAAATCAATAAAAAATAATATATGAGTTTTCCCCACAATTAATTAAAATAATAAAAAAAATAGGGACTTTATTTTTTTCTCTAATTTTCAACTTCGCCAATCCTCCAACAAGTTTTTTTTTCCTCGCTTTTCGACTACATGTATTTGCATTTTATAAAGTATTTCTATATATCGGAGTGTATGCGAAGTGAATTATTATTGCATCCCCGTTTATTTGTATTTTTGTATCGCTAGAGGCACTCAATTTATCATCTTTACCACTATATACCGTCACACCCAATGTTGGATATCACGTTCAAGTTTTATATAATGGATGATCGCGATGAAAAACAATTAAACAAATCATTTCATGTTTTTTCCTTTCGCACATTTTTTCTTTTATACATGTTTTTTTTTAATAATTTTTCTTCCCACTACCACCTTATAATAAATAAATCAAACATGGTAGTTCAATCAGTGTGCAATTCTAGGGTAAAAACTCATATAAAAAATTAGTAAACTTATATACAATTGCTAATTGTTTCTCAAAAATATATGCTTATTCATTAAATGAGACATAAAAAGTATCGTCAAGCAACTCTACATAACTAGTCATAATATTATATACTCTCATTAGCTGATCCCTGATAACTTTAAACCGAGACTCACTGAAGTGTGGCATTTTAGTTTTTTACCAAAAAAAAGAAATAGTACGTGTCAGGTATGGTCAAATAAGTACATATATAAGATTAGACATGTACCTAGATTTTTTTTTTTGATTTTTTTTTGTAGTTTATTTATTATTATTTTATGTGTATTTGATTTAAAATGCTCAATTTATTCTGAAAAAAGTTGTTGAGACAAACTATCAATACTCTTAGATATCAACGTTATAAAGCACTAACTTCTGTATGTCTCAGCATTCGTTTACTTCCTTCATCTCACGAGTTCGGTCCCATGAAATGTGGTTTACTGCATTCATATAAAATATATTATTTTTTTATATATAGTTTCATATGCATTTATCAAGAAAAAATGTCTCACATTTCGCTTATTCTACCTCCTATAAAACTTAGAAATCTTCATAACACATCATCAGAAGCCTTGATCCGACAAATTATGGGGTCGACCACATTAAATTATTTCTATATTAATTAATGATAAAATTTCGTTTGCTATATTATACTATTTGATCATGTAATACTTGCAATATATAATTAATATTATTTATACATAAAAAAATATACGAAAATAGATTACATATTATGTGTTGTTTGCAGTCGAATTTTCCAGACGTTCTCTCCATCTACAGACATGACATCTTGAGCAGGAGCATATTTTGCGGAGTGTCTCAGCATCATTGCTTACTCTACCTCCAATAAATTTCCACTTTAAAAATCAATTACCTGTTGAAAAGACACATTTGTCATATTTTTTTTACATTGTAGCCATTGTCGACTTATATAAAACCGTCTCTGCAGTTTGCTCAAGCACATTTATCGCATACATACAGAAAACTACCTCTTGTTTTTTGAGTATATCCACTTTTACCGCAATATGGGTTTTCTTGCAGTTCATTCTTCCTCACTAATTATTTAGCCTTGAACTGAATTATAATACTAACATCCTTAGGGAGCAAACGTCGTATGCACATCGAAAACACCAATAACCTACCATCTATAGGTAAATTTCTCGGACTATCTGCCATTAGAACTAAAGAGAAAAAAAACAAATAAATTAGTTTTTTTTTAAATTATATATATTTACATATACTAATACTACTTACTTTCCCCAAACTAAAAGCAACATTTCCCTCAATGTTTTACTAATTATATAAGTTGGGTGAGGACATATTTTCATGCGAATACACGTGTACTAGTTTTATTCCTCATGTTTGAAGGTAAATGTACATAGTCCAAATAGTAGGTGGCTATATCAGACCATCAATGCTAGTTAAAATATTATTTTGTAAATTGGATCATCCAATATGTTTTATCTTCATTTTTAGGATACGTGAAAAATGGTTTTAATCGTTGGCCATTAACAGTGAATTTATTTTCATTTTCTGGATTTTCTATTTTTACCGTACCATAAGGAAATACTTTTCTTACAATATAAGGACCACTCCACTTTGTTGTAAGTTTACCTAGAAACAAATGAAATCTTGAGTTGTAAAATAAAACTTTATCTAATGGTTGAAAATCTTTATGGAGAATTAATTTATCGTGAAATAATTTTTGACGTGTTTTTTCAGTTTTGGAATTTTCGTAAGCGTCATTTCTTATTTCGTTTAATTGTAGCTTACATAGTTTTGAAAATCTTTACGGAGAATTGATTTATCTTCTAGTTCTACCGGAAGATGACATGTGTAACGACCCCGCCCCACAGACCGAACCGCCACGCCCATATCAACGATATTGTCCACTTTGACACAATTTTCCAGTGGGATCACCCATCCTGGTACTACTCCAAGCTAAGCACGCTTAACTATGGAGTTCCGTCCTCACTATTGTGCCGTACGACTTTAAAAGGCCTTGTTGATAGGAAATTGATCTTTAAACTCATATACCACATGAGTACTCTCATATCTGGACGATGTGAGACTGACACACAACACCTGTAACGACCCCGACCCCACGGACAGAGCCGCCACGCCCGTATCAATAATATTGTCCGCTTTGGCACAACTTTCCTGTAACGACCCGGCCCCACGGACCGAACCGCCACGTCCGTATCAACAATATTGTCCGCTTTGGCACATCTTCCCAGGGGGGTCACCCATCCTGGTACTACTCCAAGCTAAGCACGCTTAACTATGGAGTTCCGTCATCGCTATTGTGCCGCACGGCTTTAAAAGGCCTTGTCAATAGGAAGTAGATCTTTAAGCTCATATAACACACGAGTACTTTCATATCTGGGCGCCGCACCACAGAATTTCCTTCCTGAAAATCTGGGTCGTCACAATCACCCTCCCTTTAGGCACGACGTCCTCGTCGGGCACGTTGTCCTTCAGGGGTCCACACACACTTGCTAGTCCGCACATTTCCGTCCAGATAGAGGCTCTGATACCATCTGTAACGACCCGGCCCCACAGACCGAACTGTCATGCCCGTATCAACAATATTGTCCGCTTTGGCACAACTTCCTAGGGGGGTCACCCATCCTGGTACTACTCGTCCTTCAGGGGTCCACACACACGTGCTAGTCCCCACATTTCCGGCCAGATAGAGGCTCTGATACCATCTGTAACGACTCGGCCCCACAGACCGAACCGCCACGCCCGTATCAACAATATTGTCCGCTTTGGCACAACTTCCTAGGGGGGTCACCCATCCTGGTACTACTCAAAGCTAAACACGCTTAACTGTGGAGTTCCGTCTTCGCTATTGTGTCGCACGGCTTTAAAAGGCCTTGTTGATAGTAAATGCATCTTTAAGCTCATATACCACACGGGTACTCTCATATCTGGACGATGTGGGACTGACGCACAACACCGCACCACAGAAATTCCTTCCTGGAAATCTGGGTCATCACAATCACCCTCCCTTTAGGCACGACGTCCTCGTCGGGCACGTCATCCTTCAGGGGTCCATACACACGTGCTAGTCCCCACATTTCCGGCCAGATAGAGGCTCTGATACCATCTGTAACGACCCGGCCCCATAGACCGAACCGTCACGCCCGTATCAACAATATTGTCCGCTTTGACACAACTTCTCAGGGGGGTCACCCATCCTGGTACTACTCCAAGCTAAGCACACTTAACTGTGGAGTTCCGCCCTCGCTATTGTGTCGCATGGCTGTAAAAGGCCTTGTTAATAGGAAATAAATCTTTAAGCTCATATACCACACGAGTACTCTCATATCTGGGCAAAGTGGGACTGACGCACAATACCGCACCACAAAATTTCCTTCATAGAAATCTGGGTCGTCACATTCCCATGGGGGTCACCCATCCTGGTACTACTCCAACCTAAGCACGCTTAACTATGGAGTTTCGTCATCGCTATTGTGCCGCACGGCTTTAAAATGCCTTGTTGATAGGAAATGGATCTTTAAGCTCATATACCACAAGGGTACTCTCATATCTGGGCGATGTGGGACTGACGCACAACACCGCACCACAGAATTTCCTTCCTGGAAATCTGGATCGTCACAATCACCCTCCCTTTAGGCACATCGTCCTTTAGGGGTCCACACACACGTGCTAGTCCCCACATTTCCGGCCAGATAGAGGCTCTGATACCACCTGTAACGACCCCGGCCCAACGGACCGAGCCGCCACGCCCGTATCAACAATATTGTCTGCTTTGGCACAACTTCCCAGGGGGGTCACCCATCCTGATACTACTCCAAGCGAAGCACGCTTAACTATGGAGTTCCGTCATTGCTATTGTGCCGCACGGCTTTAAAAGGCCTTGTTGATAGGAAGTAGATCTTTAAGCTCATATACTACACGAGTACTCTCATATCTGGACAATGTGCGACTGACGCACAACACCGCACCACAGAATTTCCTTCCTGGAAATCTGGGTCGTCACAACACCGCACCATAGAAATTCTTTCCTGGAAATCTGGGTCGTCACAACATGTTTTTCCAAATACTAGACTATACGTAGACATAGCTAAAATTGTCTTGTATGTTGTACGATATGCCCAAAATGCATCTTGTAGTCGATTAAACTAATCTTTCCTATCAGGATTTATTGTCTTTTATGGAATTCGTTTAATCTATGTGTTTGCTAATTCAGCTTGTCCATTTATTTGGGGGTGGTAAGTTGTGACAATTTTATGAGTAACACCATAATTTTCTAAAATCCGTTCAATTATTTGATTGCAAAAATGGGTGCCATTATCACTAATTAAACCTTTTGGAATTCCAAATTGAGAAATAATAATTTCCTTTAAAAAGTTTACTACAGTTTTGCCATCAACATTTTTACAAGCAATTGCTTATACTCACTTACTCACATAACCACCAACAACAACAAGTATATAAAGATTACCAAAATAATTATAAAAAGGACTCATAAAATCTATACACCAACAATCAAAATTTTCAATAATTAAAATTGGTCTTAAGGGCATCATATATCTTCTAGACATTCCTCCTAATTTTTGGCATTTATCACAACATTTGCAAAATTAGTAAGTGTGTTTAAACATTGACGGCCAGTAAAATCCACTTCGTAAAATTTTTTCCGTAGTTTTTTTTATAAAAAATGACCACCACATGCTTCACTATGACAAAATCTAATGATACTATCAAATTCACTATCTGGCACACACTTTCTATAAATTTGGTCAGCACAATATTTAAAAACATAGGAATTATCCCAATAAAATCTTTTAACTTCATGCAAGAATTTTCTACAATTTTGTGCTGCGAAATATAGAGGTAGTGTGTTTGTGACAAGAAAATTTACAATATCGACAAACCATGATAGTTGTAAAACACTAAATAATTTTTTATAAGGAAAAGTGTCTTCTATTGATTTTCCACATGTTTAAAATCATACGTAACTCTAGATAGAAGGTCGGCAACTACATTTTCTATATTTTTTTTTATCTTTTAATGATACATTAAATTATTGCAATAAAAGTATCTAACTTAGTAGTCTAGGCTTAGCATCTGATTTTGACATGAGGTATTTAAGAGCGACATGGTCTGTAAAGACTACTACTAAAGACCCTACCAAATAGGAACGAAACTTGTCTAAAGCAAATACTACTGCTAGCGTTTCTTTTTCAGTTGTTGAATAATTCTTTTTCAGTTAAGAGTTTTACTTGCATAGTAGATGACATACGATTTTTTATCTATTTGTTGTCCTAAGACAACTCATATTGCATAATCACTAGCATCACACATTATTTCAAATGGAAGACTCCAATCAGGAGGTTTCATTATGAGCGCAGAGGTTAACATACTTTTTAAAATATCAAATGTTTTTTGGCTTGCCTCAGTCCAAGTAAAAGGTATATCATTGCCTATGAGATGAAATAGTAGGCGTAAAATAGTACTAAAATCTTTAATACTATAAAAACCAACATGTCCAATAAAGGATCTAATATGTTTTACAGTTACAGTTCGTGGTGAAGGTAATTTTTCAAAAAGTTCAACTTTTACTTTATCTACTTCCATACCATTAGAGGAGATAACGTGACCTAATACAATACATTGATCTACAATAAAGTGACATTTTTTTTCTAATTAAGCACTAAGTTTGTTTACTCACAACGAATAAAAACTTTTTCAAGATTGGTTAAACATTGATCAAAATTATCACCAAAAATGGTAAAATCGTTCATAAATACCCCTGAAAAAATTTCAACCATGTCACTAAATAGTGACATCATGCATCTTTGGAAGGTGGCAGGGGCATTACATAGACCAAAAGACATCATTTGATACGCAAAAGTAATAAATAGACATGTAAAAGTAGTTTTTTCTTAGTCTTCTAAATAAATTTTAATTTGATTATATCCCGAATAATCATCAAGAAAACAGTAGTAAGAATGGCCAGCTACTCTTTTAATTACTTGGTCAATAAATGAGAATGGAAAATGATCTTTACGATTTACCGTATTTAACTTTCGAAAATAAATACACACGCCATCCGATGGTAACACATGTTGGAATGGGTTTATTTTTTTCATTAGTTGTAAGGGTGACACCTCATTTTATTGGAAATACATCTGATTTTATTATTTGATAGCTTCAATCAAGATGGCCTGTCTCTTCATTCAAAATCTCTTATGACAGATGATTACATACTCATTACTTAAACTTCAAATATCCCTCCATCCCAATTTAACCGTTCAATATAGTACTAAATTTGTAAATGTTTTTTTTTTTTGTTGGATACTGTTATAGCTATTAACTCAAATATAGTACTGCTAGTAAAGCCAACATTAATTAATTATCCTCAGGTTTTTGCACTGAATCCAAAGACTGGTAGCTGGATCCCACTTATTCATGCAAAGCTCCCTATTTCCATTTTCACCAACTATAGCTACTGGCATAGTCTTTTTTTAGGACTCACATTACTCATGGGATGACTCAAATGACTCCTTTCAGAACCCGTAAAAAATTTCAAATTCACGTCACATCTTATTTTTATTTATTTTTTTAATTAATCTCAATCAATTTAATTACAAAATAAATAACTCTAACATCATTTCATTGCATCTCATTACATTTTATTTATTTACAAAATAAATAAATTTACCCACTCTATCATATTATTAATTAATACATTCATCTGCTTTTTTTTTTCCACTTAAACTAAATACAAAATTAAAATATTTTATAATCATAATATTATATCAAGTTAACACTTTCAAGTAATTTATATTTTATAATTTTTTATTTATTAATTTTGTTACTTCCGAATAAATAATTAAATTATCTAAAAAAACCCTACACGTCATTATTTTCTTCCACATTTACCTACCCATATTTAACTGGGTTAACCCGGTTAAATATGTGCACAACTTACGCATTATGATCATAATTTTTCATACGAAACAATTAAGGTCATAAGGTGATGAGGATGCTTAACCATATTTTTCCATTTCACTTATGCTGTCCGAAATATTTGAGCATCGAATTTAAGTCATTGATGATCATGACAAGTTACATGAAAAGTTCACTCGAATATATTGTTGGTGTTTATCGAGATACGAATAAAATGTTTAGATAAATTAAATAATTGGCCTACTTGTTTTTAAAAAAGACTATTACATGATGTTATTTGTGTCCATGTTTTAGTAACAATATTTTTGAAACTACTAGCAGCTAAGATGTTACCAAGACGGCATAAGACTTAAAAATAAGTGTTGTAGGATTTTATATTTATTTTTTAATAAAATGGAACTCTATTATTAATAGAAACTTCAATGAATATTATGGTTGTGGATTAGAATCAGTCAGAGAATACGTGTATTTATTAGTGATATACACTGATACTGTAGAATCGGATAAGTCCTTTTCATAATGAAGATTTTGCATGAGGATATAATTCCTAATAGTATATTGTAAAAGGCATTAATAGAGTAATGTTTTAGGTGGAAAATTTTGATGATATTATTAAATAAATGTTTTTCAAAGTGGCAACCTAATCATTCAGTAAGCTGACATGATGGGTACCACAAAAGAACGAAAGGGGGTCCAGCTCAACAATATGGTGGTGTCCCATATTTTTTTTAGTAGGGTCATCTTAACCCACCACCAGTCCTTTTTATGGTGCCAGCTCTATCTCACCCTCTCTCCATTGATTGTATATATAATGTATTATTTATACTTAAGGTTCTTGTAGTTTTACCCTAGTTGTTTTGGATCCTCATGTATACAAATTATTTTGGAAATGGAACTAATGGTATCTTTCGTTCGTATCATTTCAAATGAAATTTTGATTGCATGATATTTGGAACAAGAGATGAATGTGATTTTTTATATGTTTGGACTAATAAATTCAGGTAAGAAGTAACTCGGTGCTAAATTTCTGCTATGCGTGTGTTCAGAGAGTGGTCACACTATTTTGGACATTTAGACAATATTCCCTAACATTTCTGTAAGATGTTGTTTACACAAGTGAATCTGTCACATGAAAAAAACTTTATCGTTACGCCAAGGCTCGTCCATGAAATTTAAGTGATGGAAATTAATTCAGTGTGGATGGATAAATAGAAATTAATTAACCATACTTGTTTATAAAAACAATAGATTTATAAAAAAAAAAAACATACCTGAAAAAATAGAAAAATTGTATCACATTAGTCTTATTTTAAATTTTATGATCGACCCATACGCTGTTTTTGGGATGTGTGCATTTGATAAGGCTTCTAAAACATTGTTTTTATTAAAAGAGCAACTATGTTTATACTCTATCAATTTCTTATTGATCTAACTGTAACATAATATTTAAGTTGTCTAATTTCACACCCATTTAGATTGATGACATCACATAATGTAACAAATTTGACAGATCGATTGTAAAAAAAAGGATCCCACACGGAAGGAAAGCTAAGTGCAAACCATCATGGGCGACGACAACCCATATAATTCCGAAAATTATGATTTTTCAATTTTTGACCATGTATTTTCATCGAAAAACGTTAAAAACAATGATTTGACACCTCTTATTTTTAAATTAACATAATTTTAGTAGTTGATGTCAATTTTGACACCCCGCGTAAACAATTCCTGGATTCACTCCTGATATTCCACAATCTAGGCTGTGATTAAGTCAATATATGAACATAAAGAAAAGTTTTGGTCATTCATTCCCTTTCCATTCCCTTTTAATATGCAGTGTGAGAATAACTATTAACAAATTGAACTTAAATAGTTTTCTTAAGAAAATTGTAGACCAACATGATAATTTTTATATGAATAAGAATTTTTGTAATGATGCAACTAAAAGTCTAAAACTATACTAATTAGAACTTTCCATGAAACTAAGGAACCATTAGTGTTATGTACAATTTAAAATAAATTCTCCTTTTTGGTACAAGTAAAATAATGATTATATGGATGATCCACCTGTATACCAGCCTAATATTTTTGTACATGGATTCAGGTAATGACCAGAACCTGGGCCTCACAACCTGACCAACACCTGGACCTTAATGATCTGGACCCGCACAGTCCAATTTTACTACGCTCACAACTATGCAAAGGAGTAAAAAATATATATAAAAAAAAATTGAACAACAATGCAAGTTTTGATAATACAGTAGTTTTCAGTAAACGTGACAAACATGAAATAAATTTGACTAAAGAATGATGAATGAAGTATCTTCCCACTGTCACTAAAACCACTAGACATTTGTGGTCCTTCACTAAGTTCACTTCTACTTACTATATCAAAGTACAAACCATACATACATATTATAAATTGGAGTAAATAATTAGTGGGTCTGTGGGTTGAATAAATTTGAGACCAATGGGGTTATATTTGTTATTATAATGTAATCCCCAACTTTGTCAAACCTAACCATTTATAGAATAGAAGAAAAATATATATATACCCCCATGTATGGCTTGTTTTTCTCTCCTAATTAAGTTGTTAAAATCTATTGATGTAGAGTGTAGGACCTTTTGGTCTAAATAAATCAAACATTTTGCTGCCCTTGTGACTTGCTACATTTTTGTATGGTATAACTTGTTTTATTTAAGTGCAGTGTTGTAACGATTAAGATCAGTAATTTGAGTTGAGAAAAAAAAATTAGGAAGATTTAGAAATAGCTGCATACTCATCAATTTAATTACAAAATTCCACATATGTGTCATTCTTTACAATTAGTTAAATATACTTATTTACAATTAGATACATATGTCATAAAAAAAATTCAAAAATTCAAAAATTCAAAAAAATTAAAAAAATATTTTAAAAAAATTAAAAAATTTATACATAGTATCAAACATGATTAGACATAATTATATAAGATTAAACAGAATTAGACTTACATGATTGGACAAGAGTAGAAATGATCAAACATGATTAGACATACATATTTGAACATGATTAGACATACATGATTGAACAGGATCACACATATTTTTTTATATAAAAAATGTATTTTTAAAATTTTTAGTTTTGAATTTTTTTGGATTTTTTTAATGACATATGTACCTATTTGTAAATAAGTTCACAAAATATGTAATTTTTTTATAAAATAGTCATCAAGTTCAAAATAACAAGATTTTTTGTAAATAAGTTTCTAAATATATAATAGATTGTTATTTTCCCAAAAAAGTAATATGAAACCATCTCGTCTACAAATCAAACTCAAATCTTTAACTGAGTGGACTACAGTTCGCAAGACAAAATGATGAATAATCTAGAATTTAAAAACGGATCAGTTAACAAGAACATAATTAAAATTAGCCAGATAGGGAATCAAGATGCTGAAAATGAAAACGTATGTATTTGTTAAATGTTTTGAAGTTGACATGTCTCATAATGAATATGAAGAAATATTGGGAACAATTGCGTATATAGTTAGTAAAACTGAGAGCAACAATACAATTTACATCCACCGATAGATTTGTCATTTGATTCAACGTTTACTTGACGTAATTCCAATGAAAGGGATACAGTGTTATAGTATAGTGGAAGAGATTTAAAATGTAAGCTTTTATCTAGAAATCACTCCACGGTAAATGGAACAAATCCTCAATTTAACTACATTTATGTAGCATAATCTTTAAGCAAAAAACAACAAATCTGATGTCCTATAACATCCCAAACCCTGAAAAACTTGGAAATAAGTAGGGAAATATAAAGGATTAATCACACCAAAAAATTCTTTCCAAATTCTTATATAGGAAAAGGGAAATACTAGAAAAACTTCTTTTATCAGGAAAACAATTCCACTCCATGATGAAATAAAACAATCAAGGCCCAGAGGACTTCCCAACTAGTGTCGATCGTCGACTCCACTGTGATGTGTATGCGACCCGCTTACTTGAGAATCCGAAACAACATTACTTGAACGATACAAATTCGGATTAAACCCTGTGAACAGCCCTAGCTGCCCTTGACCACCACCACTATCATTTCCGCCAAACCCTCCTCCCACGCCCAGCTGCTGATGAGTAGGCAGCAGGGCGACGGGGGTAGAGAAGTTCATGAAATGCAATCCACCGCCAGGCCCGGTGCCCCTGTACATGGCAGCACTGTTGTTGACGGTGGGGAACGTCCACAGATCCTGACTGCCAGAATTAGCGACCATCCATACGTTTGCTGGGACGGTTGCCTGGCTAGCGGCAGGGGCCATCACCCCTGCCGTTGACTGCAGCAGCATCTGCGGATGCTGCTGCTGAAACTGATCTTCCTCCGGAATGTCCCTCTTTTCTTCCAACTCCCTTTCTTCTTTCGCCTGGAAATTCCACCGGTGGGGGAGCGGGAAGTTGGGGTTGAAGTATGAGGACGTGGAGGGGGAGGGGAGGGACATGGTGGAGCCGGAGCTACGTAAGGATATGTTGAGGGAGGTGAAGTTGGCGGGGATGGTACCCGTGCCAGTGGCGGCGATGACAGAGGGCTCCGCCTGCTGGAGGAGCCACTCTATGGTCTCGCCGTCTGTCTTGTGTCCCAGCTCTCTGGTGAGCTGGAACACACGGGCGGCACACAGGGCCGGCATGCGTATGCGTCGGCCCCGTCCGTCCACCTTCGTGTGCCGGTCCTTCGTGGAGGCACGTTTAGGCACTTTTTTTGATGTTGTCAGGTCGGCAGAAACCGTGGCTACGGTAACGGCCATACCAGCAGCTTCTGCCGAAGAAGGATTATTATGATTTTCCTCCTCTTCTTTTTTTTCAAGGAGTTGAAAGGGGAAATTTGGGCTTCTATCCATCATATGATCAAATGAAAGGATACTATTTTTATTTATTATTTGGTTTATGAATTATTTACTGTAAGTGGTAATGGTGGGTCTAATATATGTATCAGTCACTTTCTCTCTCTGTATTGACAATAAGGAAGGAATATAGAGAGAGAGTGAGAAAAGATAAATGAGAGCAAGGCAGAATTTAAGCAACCAAGATAATGATGTATGGATGAGCTTTTTAAAGCAAATTCCTTTTTCGACAAAAAAATAATTTAAAAACAAGCTTTACAGATAGAATTTATTTTCTTTTCCTTTTTTTATTTTGCCAAGTTCATAATAATATCTATTTGTTGTTTACACTATATATTGATAATATATTATATGCGCAGTTATTTTTTCACTAAATTGATAATTGTATTGTTTTTCATTTAAAAATTTGTAAAATATTTCTTTTAGGAAGCAATCATGTATTACTGCAAAAGCTTAAAGCAATTTACGATATCTTGAACTATGAAAAAGATCATTCAACAGTGGATTTACACTGTCGAAAGGAGAGTCAAGTCTCCACTACAAGGATTACAATATTTCTTCTACTACTACTATTATAACATATTACAAAATATATTCAAAGACTTTGCGAACACACATATATATATATATATATATATATATATATTGCGCATTGCCGACTTATATTCTTTTTTACAAAGTGTACTGTATTTTGTTTCTATGTCTAGTAAGTAAAGCTGTTTTTTGACCTCGACGAGTAAATATATGTTGATTTGTTAACGACTAATGTTAAAACATATAAATAAAACATGTACAAATAGCTTGGGGTGGATAAGAGGAGTGGTACAGTTATACAAAACATCAATCCCTTTTTTTTAGCGTGTGTTTTGTGTACATAAGTCCATCTCAAATAAAGATTTTAAAATAATTCGACAAGAGTAAAAGTAATAGCATACCCTTTTGTATTAAGTAATATAATGCTTTAAAAGAAAATAAAGGGAAGGTAAAAAAAATTGAACTCAACATCTATAACACTTAAAAACAGGACTCCTAAACAATTTTCATGTAACGCTTCATTATAGGCTTTACACAATTTGAAATTCTCAAAAAATAATAACCGACTTAAAACAAAAATCAACAGAAAAAATCCTTCAAGTAAAATAGAAGTCGGAAGTACAAAAATAAAATATACCAAACGTATCTTTTCAACTCTATTATCGTACATGTTATGCTCAATCTAATTAACATTAATTAATGTCACTTTTCATCTCTACTCTCACTTATTCAGTCAAATTAGTATTTGTTAATCTTCTCACCGAATTGATTTCTTTCATCCGAATTCCCATATACATCTTTATTTTTTTATAAAGACTTTTCGACCACTCGTTACTCAACTAAGCTTTCTTTTTTTTAAGATCTCCTAAACATATAGACATATGATAAGAAATCTCATCTTTGTTGAGTTCATTGTTATCATAATCATCTTACATTGAAAGAGTATCATAATTTTTCTAATACGTTATAATAAAAAAATTAGATGAAAATACCTCATATTTTGCATTCACATTCAAAACCCTAAATAGTCATATTTTCGGATGAAAAATACATAAGGGGCAGAGACAGGACTAACCCGATGGAGTTGCGCAAATGAATAGGTATTTTACAGGGTTGCTAGATTCATCGTTTTTAAATTATTCTAAAATTTCCTTTACAAAAAACAGACAATTTCGTAATTTGTGGGGTGGGAGTGCACCCCTTTGTACTAGTATTTGATCCCTCCCTGAAAACATATCTTCTTTAGCAGCATTACATTCATGCAGCAGTCCTAGGATTAATTTGGATCTTAGCCTCATCCTCATAGCTCCGTTGGGGCGCGACGGGCCTTTAGCCAAAATCTGTTCGCGGGCTTGGGTAACAAATTCATGATTGCTTGTTGATTAATGTTATGTTGTCACTCAACCAAACGCAATAATAAATCCTCAATTTTTTGAAACGGTGTTCTATGTCCACCGTGTGAGCTATTGTAAAAAAAAACCCAACTTGGACATTGGCTTTACCTCGATTTGGTCCATGGTGCACATCCCAAAATCTCGGGCAACGTTGTACGTTTGTTGACCAAAAGTCGTTCTCCAAAGCGCCAAATGAACTCTTGAATTATGTATGACCAAAAGGTTCGACGCTAACTTTACTCATGAATAAGAGAAGGACAACTTGAGAATTTAGAAAACACCGGTAAGTTCTATTCATTTTAAGTAATAATATAATTAAATGCTAAAATAGAAAAGATAACAACGTGGTCATAATAAATAAAGAATAACCGAGTTTATGGAGTTTAGCCGCGACATCTCGGGTCGGGACTCGTATCCAACACTTTAAAGGGAAAACAAAAACATATTATACTACGTACCCGCCCCCTAAATGCCGTTGTTTTATAAAAAAGAAGGAAAATTTTGCAATTTTTTAGGGACCGGCATCTAAAATAGCTGATTATTTTGACTCGGCTTATGTTAGCTTAGGTATTTCTGTCCCATAACACCATAACCGGTTACACCCATGAATTATAGTTTCCCAGTGCAAAATGTGCAAGCGGTTACACCCATGAATTATAAGTCAATTTCAACACAAACGACTATCGTTGTGGTTTAGTTTTTTTTTTTACAATCCTTCTCTAATTTATTTTTTCAATAAATTTATCATGTCAACGAAATGCAACACGAATGACGAGCTCAATTTAAAGCTGCAAATAATCAAGTCCTTGGTGCTGTTTTGGCTCCATGCAAAACCTTATAAACGTGGAGGCGAGACTGGATTTTATCTGAAACCGTGATGTCCTATTTTTAGGGTCCCTAATTTTATCAGAAAAAGCTCATGAGGAGACAAATGATCATCAATTCATAATAGTTGTACGTACACTTGTATCTGTACAGTGGTTATGGTTCAGAACTCCACGTGAGGGTGCTAAATTTATCATCAATTCCATATAGACAATAGTGTCCCCAGTGGGTCCTAACCTCTGTTCAACAATCTATTAGTAGTAACAACCTTTTATATGATGTTACATTTTTTTTTATTCAATACCAAGTAGAATGGAGAAATAAATATTGAAAACAAATTGAATAATACCCGTATATTTTTACCTGAATATTATGATGTACATTGTTTTATTAGCAAGTTTTAGCAAAACAGTTTATATTGTAATATCTCATGTTTATATACACATACATTAGCGAGTAGTTTTTATACAAATTATTTTAATCGGTGTAAGAGCAAAATTCTCAAGGTCCCATCTAACCCATGCAATCATTTTCAGCTAACTTTGTCACTTTGCCTTTGTTGTGCACCTTCTTTTTGTGGTGGGAAGTTGCAACCTTAGGATTCCTCAAGATTGCCTTTTTTTAAAAAAAAATTATTCATCTTAACCCTATTTTTCTAGGTTAACGTTTTTGAAATGGAATCGTCACATGATTAATTGATATTCCCATTGCTGTCATTTTGTGCGCCGTACGTCTAAAATATTTTCCTGTAGCTATGAAGTAAATTTTAGCGAAAAATAGCCGTAATATAAGTAATTAGCTAATTCTATAACGGTAATTAGTGTAATTGATTATAATTTCATCTCTGATAATGACATAAATAGAGTAGTCTCGAGGGTTTCGAAGGGTCGACATTGTTAGGAAATCCAGACGTACTTAAAGAAAGACAGGAATGTAAACCACACACACTTTGATAACAGAAATCACTTAACAATGGCTACGTTTTCGAGCCGCTACACGTGACGCTTATATATATTATAAAGAGAATTACAAACGTAATCTAGTTTGATCACAAAACTATGGTTCTCTCACAACTAGAACTCTCTTGCTATAATATTCTCTCTCAAATATGTGATAATTAAAATAAAAGATAGCTGAGAAATATATACAACGCATAGTGAGTCTTATAACAATTCTTAGTGATGTGGAATAATTACTGAACATGACCAAAACACATTTGGCTCCACCACTCAACAATCTCCCACTTGGAGTCAAATATCGAGTGCTTCAAAAGAACTCTGATTATCCCCGACCACCGAACTCACTGTGCTCCCCCGAGTTGAATGCTCTCATCGGTATCCTTGTATAGTAATTAATACTCTTCCATCGTCGGTGAGTTACACATACTTCCAGTGTAGCGGCGACCGTGGGTCTCAAGCTCGGAGTCCTACTGATGTTGCACATAGCCTCAGTTTGTCGATTGTAATAGCTTTCGTTAGCATGTTGGCGGGGTTCTTAGCGCACTCAATCTTTTCTAGCGCGAAGATTCCATCTTTTAGAATAGCCCGGATAAAATGGTAACGGATCTGTATGTGTTTGGTGCGTGAATGGAATACATGATTCTTAGCTAGTTGAACTGCACTTTGACTATCACAGTGCAGAACACCCTTGTTGGTTTTCTGACCGAGCTCTTCTAAGAAACCTTGTAACCAAATCATCTATTTGCTTGCTTTCATCATCGCGACGTACTCAGCCTCTGTGCTTGACCGTGCAACGATCTTTTGGAGCTTAGATGTCCAACTCACAACGGTACAACTGTAGGTACAAACACATCCCGTTATGCTCTTTCGGCTATCCAGATCACTAGCCATGTCAGCGTCAACATAGTCGTGCAGGCCTACCGAGGTATTTCGGAAACATAATGACAAACTCACAGTACTCGAGAGAGATCTCAATATCCACTTCATAGCTTTCCAATGGTGCTTGCCCGGGTTGCTCATATAATGACTGACAACTCCCACTGCATGGGCAATGTCCAGTCTTGTACACACCATAGCGTATATCAAGCTACCAATTGTTAAGGCATAGGGTATGTTCGACATACGATCCTTTCCTACCTCGTTCGAGGGCGATTGTTCCTTTGACAAGTTAAAGTGTGCGGCTAGGGGTGTGCCTACAACCTTGACATCACTCATGCTAAACCGAGCCAACACTTTCTTCACATACTCGGCTTGCGACAGAATCAAAGACCCATCCCTCCCTCGAGAAATCCTCATACTGAGGATCTAATTTGCGGCACCCAAATCCTTCATCTCAAAGTGTTTTGCCAACTGTTGCTTCACCTTGTTAATTTCTACAAGGCTCAACCCGGCGAGTAACATGTCATCTATGTACAGAAGTAGAATGACGAACGAAGAGTTCTTGAATTTTTTCACGAAACAGCAGTGATCACTATCACTTCTTTCGAACCCGGTACCCACCATGAAACTATCAAACTTTTTATACCACTGCCGTAGTGCTTGTTTTAACCCGTACAAGCTTTTCTTTAGTTTGCAGACCAGTCTCTCTTTTCCCTTTTTGGCAAAGCCTTCAGGTTGAAGCATGTAAATCTATTCTTCAAGATCTCCATGGAGAAAAACAGTTTTCACATCTATCTGCTCAAGATGAAGATTCTCATTTACAACAATGCTCAATAATAGCCGAATAGTCGTCAACTTTACGACTTGATAAAAGATCTCAGTTTAGTCCATTCCTTCGTTTTGTTGGAACCCTTTGACTACCAATCGTGCCTTGTACCGTTTTGATCCATCTTGTTCTTCTTTTAGTCAGAACACCCATTTGTTACTCAGTGCCCTTTTCCCATTGGGAAGCTCGGCTAACTGCTCGAGTCTTTCAGCTCCAGAACTTCCTCTCTACTCTCGGACTCGCCTGCATCATTGAGTAGTATGAAATGCATGGAAGGAGAGTATCAGACAATTGGTTTTCTTTCGCGATGACCTCGGCCCAATTCAGGTTGAGGAGTTTGGGGTAACTCCTCGTCCTCTTCAGCATGTGTTAATAGGTTGTCGAGCACCACTGGCTCATCTTCAGCCTTATCTTCCAAGCCCATTCTTGGAAACGCATTCATGTCGACTATACCACTTTCCTCGGACGGGAGCGCGTGTTCTTCAGCCACCACATTTTGTCGATCTTTGTACAAAATACTTTCGTTGAAGATGACATCCTTACTACGAATGATCTTCTTTGTTTGACCATCCCAGAAGCGATATCCAAACTCACCTCCACCGTACCCCCACAAAGTAACAAACATTGGACTTTGAGTCAAGCTTGGTACGATCGTTTATATCGACATGGATATATGACAGACAACCGAACACTCACAGATGTTCATAAGAGATAGGCTTTCCTATCCAGACTTCCTCGGGAATTCTCCTTTCTAATGGCACTGAGGGTCCGCAGATAAACTGTCGTGCTTACTGCATGTGCCCATAAGGCTTTGGGCAGACCAGTTTGCAGCCTCATACTCCTAGCACGCTCATTGATTGTTCAGTTCATTCTCTTGACCATGCCATTCTGCTATGGCGTTCTACAGATGGCCTTTTCCATTATAATGCCTCTTTGTGCACAGAACTCTACGAACTTCGCATCAATGTACTCTCTACCGTTATCGGACCTCAAACATTTCAGTTTATTCCCGGTCTCTAGTTCGACCATGGTCTTCCATTCTTGAAATTTCTTGAACACTTCAGACTTGTGTTTCAAGAAGTAGTTCTATGTCTTCCTCATCGAATCGTCGATGAAGGTCATATAGTACTGAGATCCTCCCGGTGAGGTTACCGGGGATGGCCCCCATACATCGGAGTGGACAAGTGCTAGCTTTTCATCCCTAGGAGCTTTTTCACCTTTCTGGAAGCTCACCCTCTTTTGCTTTCCGAAGATGCAACATTCACACATGTCGAGGTTGACAGACTTCAAGCATGGAAGTTTACTGTCATTTGTTAACACCTTCATCCCCTTCTCACTTATATGACCTAAACGTCGATGCCACAGCTCAGAGCAATTTTTCGATACATCTGCCGCAATTGTATATTCATCATGGTCATCATGTTCAATGTACTGACTTTGCTCCCTTGTCCTATCACCATAGCTCCTCGTGAAACTTTCCAAGCTCCACTGCTAAGCGAAACCGAGTGTCCCTCTGTATCGAGTTGTCCTACTAAGATCAGATTTTTGGTCAAGCTCGGAATATGCCTCACTTTCATCATCTTCCATACCGACCCATTTGGAATGTGAATCTTCATATCGCCCATCCCAACAATATCCAACACTTCTCCGTCGGCTAGATACACTTTACCGAAATTACCCGCACTGTAATTTTTGAGTAAGTCTTTCTGAGCGGTCGTGTGAAATGATACTTTAGAGTCTAGAATCCACGAATCTATATTTCTTTGTACGGCAAGCATTAAACAGTCACCTGAATCCTCGTCGCTCGCAACACTTGCCACATGACATCTGTCGGTTTTCTTCTTCGGCTGCTTGCACTGATGGGCGAAGTGCCCCATCCCCTTGAAGTTATAGCATCGCAGATCCTTCTTGCTTCCATCGCTATTTTTTTCCACCTCGACTCTGCCCCCTTCTACTTCTCCATTTTGAACGACCTCTTTCGTCCAATATGTCCTTACTCCGGTATCTTGAACCGACGTTCAAGCCTGCTCCATCATTTGAACATTCACCCATATCTTGTCTCCTGAGTTCCTCAGGAAGTATTTGATCTCAGATGTCGTTTTAAGTCAGTTTCTCCTTTCCAATTGAGTTACTGACAGCAGCTCGCATGAACTTCCAATTGTTCGGTAGAGAGATTAATAGTATTAGGGCTCTTAGCTCGTCTTCAAAAGTTATCTCAACCGCATCCAACTGATTTACGGTGTCGATGAACTTATTTACGTGGTTTGCGACAGGTAGGGCTGGGTCCGCTCCTGTCCGGTTTGGTTTTTGGAAAACCAGAAACAGAAAACGAGCATATTTTTCGGTTCGGTTTTTTTCGGTTTCGGTCTTTTTATTTTTTGGACCGAACCGGACTAGTTTTTTCCGTCTAGTTTCGGGTTTTTCAGTTATTTTTCGGTTTTATTTTTGGTTTTTCGGTCTTTTCCAGGTTTTTTTCGGTTTTTTACGGTTTTTTTCTGTTTCGGTCTTTTTCGGTTCGGTTCTTTTTTTCCGGTTTTTCGCCCAGCCCTAGCTACAGGTGTGTTCTCAGCCATGCGTAGGTTGAACAACTAATGCATGAGATGTACCTTGTTGTTTGCGGATGGTTTTTCGTATATGTCGGTGAAGACCTTCATCATACCCATTGCCGTCGTCTCTCTTGCAACGTTGTGTGCCACATTCCTAGATACTGTTAGTCGGATCACTTCCAATACTTATCGGTCTAACAGTTTCCATGCCTCCTCGGTGGTCGTGGTCGGCCTCTTCTCGAGAAGAAGTGGCTGATGCATCTTCCTCCCGTACAGATAATCCTCTATTTGCATTCTCCAGAATGCAAAGTACTTTCCGTCGAACTTCTCGATCCCATGTGCGCTTCTGTCTTCTTTCACCATTGATCTTCCTCCCGATCTTCGACCTTGGTTCTACAAACCCCGAGCTCTGATATCACTTGTCAGGAAATCCAGGCGCACTTAAAGAAAGACAGGAATGTATACCGCACACACACTTTGATAACGGAGTTCACCCAACAATGGCTACGTTTCTGGGCCGCTACACGTGGCGCTTATATATATTATAAGGAGGATTAAAAAACGTAAGCTAGCTTGATCACAAAGCTATGGTTCTCTCACAACTAGAACTCTCTCGCTATAATATTCTCTCTCAAATATGTGATAATTAAAATATAAGATAGGTGAGACATATATAGAACCCATAGTGGGTCTTATCACAATTCTTAGTGATGTGAGATAATTAGTAAACATGACCAAAACACATTTGGCTCTACAACTCAACAGACATATCATTACTCTTTGAGCCTTTTAGTGTTTGTTTTAGTATTTATTTTGATACATTTTGATTTACGGTTTCAAAAATAATGTACCTTACATTGATTTATAAGCAAAATCTAACATTATTTGACTATATATAAAATTTCTTAAATATTTTTCTTTCCAATAGTATGCTGATCATGATCATTGTATACATAAATTTGGTTATGTTAGCCATGATGATGTGTCAACTTTGTATTGTCTCTCTATAAATTTTATGTTATATGTACCAATGAGAAATATTTTTCTTTCCAATAGTATGTTGATCATGATCATTGTATACATAAATTTGGTTATGTTAGCCATGATGATGTGTCAACTTTGTATTGTCTCTCTATAAATTTTATGTTATATGTACCAATGAAGTTAATCATTGTTATGTGCGCTATGAGGTATTAAATAATTTAAATAGTTGTACTATTCAATTTATATAACTTTTATAACTCATATTTTATTTAATTTTATAGTTTTTATAGCTAAAGTTAACATGTCCATTCAGGGAAGGAACTAGATAGAGACAGTCGGGGGCCACAGACTCCCATTGTGGAAAAAATTTATGAAAAAATATATTTTCCTATATATTTTGATCAAACCCCATTAAATTTTAGTGTTTCGGCCCCACATTCCGTAAAATAACTTCATATAAGATATAAAAAAAAATTATATAGTAAATCAGCCTACCCATTTTGTAATCCTGGTTCCGTCATTGTGTCCATTGTGATGTCAAAAATCAAGTTAACTCTAACATGTGATGGTGTAAGTTAAAAGACACTTTTTCGCTTGTGTCATAACTTAACAAACAAAAACTAACAATAACATTGGACATGCTCTAACTTCATAAGTAAAGAAGATTAAGTACTTGATATTTATATAATTCATATTAGTCGAATTTCATCTATTCAAAAACCCTACCACATATATTATTCCATCCGTTCTGAAATGTTTTCCCATATTTCGTGTTTAGGAAGTTACATATTGTTTATCCATTTTCTAAAGTCAACTTAAAAGTTTAACAAATCTTTCTGAAATTCCGACTTCGCTGTTCTGGTTGCTGTTATAACTGCAGTTGCAACCACGGTTCTAACCGAACTTTAAAGATGGATATAACTCAGAATAAAAACGTACTTGAAAGTAAATTCACACACACGTTTTTAAACAGAGTTCACCCAGAATTTTGGGCTACGTCTCTGAGGCACTCACCCAGATTTATGATATTATTTCAAGCTTACAATATAGGACTCGAGACTTATGAAAACTCACAGACCCTCTCTTGATTTTCTGCCTATCACTATATTGCTATTACTAAATAGCTATCACTTATAAACAATATCATCCCATCATTTTTACTCTCGTATTTTTTAGCCCACATGTATTCTCTCTAAGATAAGTTCTTTATAAGTTTAGAACACGTAATCTTTTACCAGTAAGTATGAGACTATTTATAAGAATAAAAGTCTTTCAAATCTTCGCATTCCTTTTCTTTAATCTTCAATAATCTCGATGCCCATTGAAGATTGGATCCCCATCTT
The DNA here is from genome assembly GCA_963920805.1 of Primula vulgaris. NCBI lineage: Eukaryota > Viridiplantae > Streptophyta > Magnoliopsida > Ericales > Primulaceae > Primula > Primula vulgaris. Next base: position 30,652,691 of record OY987214.1, on the reverse strand, counting down.
TTTAAGATATTTGGAGATTAATCTTGTTAGGAACACATGCCTATTTTAGCTCCAAATCTTCTTAGGAAATTCGGCTACTTTGCTTGTTAACAAGGAGATTTAGTTGACTCCTTTTTAGGAGATAAACTCCTTCCAATCTTCAAGATATCTTGTCTATAATTCACATAATTCCAGCACAAACAAATTTAATCAAACTTGTTAGTACAAGGTAGTATATATCTTGAAGTAGGAGATAATATCTTTATTCAAAAAGATTCACACGAGACAATCTTTTTGATAGATTTATATATGGAACAATATATATCCTAACATGATTCAAACTTATACTCATCAAATCAAAAACCAATCATTCATATAAAATTAAATAAGAAAAGATTTTATTTAGCAAGCTTTAAGGAATAGAACAAATCTTTTCATAATATAATATCTTTTTTTAAAAACAAATCCCACACAATTTGAAAAGATAATTACCTTTCTTTAACACAAGTATTTTGGCATAATGCAATACGACAACAAATTAAGTAACTTTAATAAGTCAATTTAAGTTCTAACAATCTCTCCCTTTGTCATTGGATTTGACAAATACTTGGAGTTTAATAGTTTACTCCCCCTGCACATTAGTATTGCAAAATTCATATATGAAATATAAGAATTAAGATAGTAAATATAAACTCTCATAATCTTCTTCCACTATTTGTCACACCGATGACAAAGAGGAGTTCCTTCCGTTTTAGTACAGTTGGTGCGTCACTTGGGAGACTGGTATATATGTGGTTCAAAAAATTGGTAATAAGATTTTAACAAAAAGATTTTTACCAAATCAAAATATAACCACTTTTAAGATATAGATATGCCCAATTTTTGCAATACCTTTTTAAATAATATGACTATTTTTAAAACAGATTTTTAAAGATATGTATCTATGAAAATTTTATCAATCATATTAATAGACATAGAATTATACCAAATAAACTAATGAAACATTCTAATTTTAAACAATGATGATCGAAACTTTTGGTTTTCATAAAGCAGAAGAAATATAGCAGATTTAAACATATGTCAATTCAAAGTAGCAGAGAATATATATATAGATTGCCAAAAACCAGAAAATAATAATTCATTTTTACAAATACACTTATTGTGAGAATCCACAGAGTAATTTTATGCACCGAGACACTTAACATTGAGAAAAAAACTTACTTTTACTCTACAAAAATACTTTTTAATAACCCAAAAAGATAAGATCAATAAATTTTAAAAGAGCAGGGTGACAAATTGTCAATCCATAATAAAATTACTCAAAGAGTATAATCAACAGCGTGTGTTATAGACTCCCGTTAAAAATAGCTGGGTATACTAAGAATATCACAATGTTACCTGATCCATAAAAGGTCTATCCCAAAATATTGGTTAGGACATTGAGTGAACACCACTTACGCACTTAGACCAGGTCTGATAAAAAGACTTAGGTTACAAATGTAGTTGCAACCACACTTATAACCATTTTACTTTTTGTGTACTAGCACTTAGTGCATTCGAAAGAGTTTTAGATTCAATTATTCTTTTGCACTTAGTTCACATCTTTTATGGTCATTAACCAGCGACTTTTTCAAGATAAAAATACGTTTAAACTCAATAAGAATTACTCTTGATCTCATAAACACTATTCATGTTCCTCACAAATATGCATGTAATGCAAATATAATCAATTAAATTTATAAGGACATACCCCAATGCCACTTCTCAAAGTTTCAAATTTATTAGTATCAAGGGGTTTTGTAAAAATATCTGCTAATTGACTTTCAGTAGAGACATGTTTTAAAATTAAACTCTTTTCTTCAACTAATTCTCTAATAAAATGATGTCTTAGATCAATCTGTTTAGTTCTGGAATGTAGAACAGGATTATAAGCTAAATTTATAGCACTTTTATTATCACAAAAAAGAGTCAGAATTTCTTGTTTTATATTATAATCGCAAAACATTTGTCTCGTCCATAAAAGTTGGGTACATCCACTTCCTGCAGCGATATATTCTGCTTCAGCAGTTGATAAAGAAAGACAGATTTGTTTTTTACTAAACCACGAAAACAGATTATTAACAAAGTAAAAACAACCCCCAGATGTACTCTTTCTATCATCAATATTTTCAGCCCAATCAGCATCACAATATCCCACCAGAAAATTATTGGCGCCTTTAGTATACCACAAACCCAAATTAATTGTCCATTTGACATATTTAATAATTCTTTTAACATCTAAGAAGTGAGTTTCAAGGGGATTAGCCTGATATCTAGCATAAATTCCAACATTCAATCATATATCAGGTCTACAAGAAGTTAAATAAAGTAAGCTACCAATCATAGATTTATATAATGTGGGGCACACACATTTTCTTTTATCATTTTTAGACAATTTAACAGTAGTACTCATAGGAGTTCTTTTCTTTTTAGCATCATTCAAACCAAATTTCTTTACAAGATTATCAGAATATTTACTTTAACTAAGAAAAATTCCTTTATCATTTTGTTTTACTTGAAGACCAAGAAAATAGGTAAGTTCACTACCTCCACTCATCTCAAATTCAGTTTTCATATCATCAATAAACTCAGAAATTCTAAAGTCAGAAGTGGAGCCAAACACAATGTCATCAACATAAATTTGAGCAATAATAATATCTTTAGCAGTTTTCTTAGTAAATAGAGTTTTATCAACTCCCACTCTATTAAAACCTTTTTCAATCAAGTATTTCGTTAATGTATCATACCAAGCTCTAGGGGCTTCTTTCAATCAATACAAGGCTTTTTTCAAAAAATAAACATGCTTAGGAAATTTTGGATCTTCAAATCCTTTAGGTTGACAAACATATACTTTTTCTTGAATATTACCATTTAAAAACGCACTCTTAATATCAAGTTGAAACAATTTGAAATCATACAAGCAAGGCAAAGACAAAAACATTCGTATAAATTCTATTCTAGTTACAGGTGCAAAGGTTTCATCAAAATCAACTCCTTTAATTTGAGTGTATCCTTGTGCTACTAACCTCGCTTTGTTTCTAACGATTATTCCATCTTCATTGCTTTTGTTTTTAAAAACCCACTTCGTTCCTATAATATTTTTATTAGTAGGCCTAGGCACCAAAATCCAAACATTATTTCGTTCAAATTGTGAAAGTTCTTCTTGCATAGCTAAGATCCATTCACTATTATTTAAAGCTTCTTTAACGTATTTTGGTTCAACTTGAGAGGTGTAACAAGCAAAATTAACCACATCAGAATTTTTGTGTCTAGTTTTCATACCTTCATTGACATCACATATGTCATCATTTAGAGAGTGATTTATTTGAGTTCTTACATACCGAGGTCTCCCTTCATGTTGAACTGCAGCGTTTTGATCAATTTTTGTTGCCTCTTAACTCTCGGTTACAACTGTGGTTGTAACTGGACTTGTAACCATGTCTGGAACTTTATCCTTGCTTTTCTCCCCTGTTTGTTCCATGTTCCAACTCTCATCTTCATCACCTGTGATCTCAGAGATATTCTTAGATTCATCAAACACAACATTATATGACTCCATAACAGTGTTTGTTCTTAAATTAAAGACTCAAAAAAGTCTACTATTTTGAGCATAACCAAGAAATATTCCTTCATCACTTTTAGCATCAAATTTCCCAAGGTGTTCTCTATCTTTTATAATATAGCAAACACAACCAAACACATGAAAATATTTAACACTAGGTTTTCTACCTTTCTAGATTTCATAGGGTGTCTTATTGGTTCCTTTTGTTAGATAGACCCTATTCACAATATAGCATGCAGTACTAATGGCTTCGGCCCATAATCTTTTAGCTAATTTCTTAGAATTTAACATGACTCTAGCCATCTCTTGAATAATTCTATTCTTTCTTTCTACTACACCGTTTTGTTGTGGAGTTTTAGAAACAGAAAATTCATGTCTTATACCAAGAGTATTACAAAAATCTTTAAACTTACTATTTTCAAATTCAGTTCCATGGTCACTTCTTATCCTCATAGTTTTACTAATTGTAGAGTCTTTCTCTATTTGAAGTTTTTGACACAATTCTTGAAAAGCTTTAAAAGCATATGATTTTTCTCTTAAAAAGGCAACCCATGTAAATCTAGAAAAATCATCAAAAACAACAAGAATATATCTTTTACCGCCTATGCTTTCAGTTTGTATTGGGCCTATAAGATCAATATGAAGCAATTCAAGTACTTGTTTGGTATAAATTTGATTAGTACCTTTGTGAACACTCTTAGTCTGTTTTCCTTTAGCACAATCACCACACGTAACATTATTTTTAAAGTTCAGCTTAGGAATATCTCTAACAAGATCCATATTGACTAATTTACTTAGAGTTTTGTAATTCACATGCCCTAATTTCTTGTGCCAAATCTCAGTATTATCAGTGACAACTTGATTGCAAGTATTTTTTGTAGATTCAGTGTTCGATTCATCATAAATATAACAACTATCAGCAGATCTAACACTGGTTATAATCAAGTTACCATTTTTATCAGTAATAAGGTATTTTTCTATATTAAAACTAACATGCAGATTATTGTTACACAGTTGAGTTATACTGAGTAAATTAGCCTTTAACCCATCCAGAAGAAATACATCATTAACTTCAGGCATTCCAGGTTTGTTCAATATTATTTTACCAATTATTTTACCTGTATCTCCATTACCAAAAGTAACAGTTTTACTTGGAGCTTTACAAATATCTTTGAGAAATTCTGCATTACCCGTCATGTGTCTAGAACAACCACTATCAAAATACCAGACATTAGATGATGAAACTTTTAAAGCAGTAATAGATGCAAAGATACATTGAGCCTTTTCAGTTTTCATTTTAGGTACCCAAATCCATTTGAATTTTTTATTAAGACTCAATTTACCAATGATATCATGGGTAATAGAATTTTTGTGTAATTTCAAATAACATTCTCTTTCAAAGTGATTTGAATTATTGCAAAAATTACAATTTTTGAAAACAGACTTGTTATTAGTAAAACTACTTTTACAGTTTCTGTTCTGACTGGTTACATCCGTGGTTGTAACTTTACTTTTAACCATATTCAGTTTGGGTTTTTTTAAAGATTTAACAAAAACAGTTTTCCCTTTTTCTTCGAAACTAGTATAACCTAATCCACTATTATCTTTTGAGGCCCTAGAGTAGGATAACATTTCATCAAGTTTTTCAGTGGCAAAGGCGTTTAACAGTTTTATCTTTCTTTTGGTCTCATTTAACTCAAGTTGTTTCCTAGAAAGTTTATCATTAAGATATTTTACTTGATTAGTTAAATCCTCATTCAGTTTATTCATAGAAAGAGACTTTTTACCGAGAGCCTTGTACTTTTCATATAAACAGATATATTGCTTTTCAATCTGTTCTTTAGAAACTTCTTCTTCATCACTTTCAGAGTCGATTTTAAGTTCAGTTCTAACTGTGGTTGTAACTGACTGATTATCACTATCGATTTTAACCGTAAAAGCGTTTTCTGTAGAAAAGTAACTATGACTATCCTCATCCCCAGAATTAGTGTTATCATTGTGAGTAGCCATTAGAACTGATTTGTTCTTTTTCAAAGTATTAGCGCATTCAACTTGTATATGATCAAATCCTCTACATTATCTACATTGGATATTACTAATTTTGTTGTTAAACTCTTTTTCCTTGGATCCCCATTTTTCATGCATTTTATTCTCATAATTATCAGACTGGGTTTCCTTTTTGACATACGATTTAGAGTTTCCAGTTTCAAAAGCTTTCTTATTTTTAAATTTCTTGTATATTTTCTTAGCAAAGAAGGCTAATTGTTCTTCGTTGTTACTGTCATCAAAAATAAGAGTTTTAAGTTTCTTGGCTTGAAAAACTACACCTTGTTCAATTTTCTTAGGTTTTTAAAAAATTTGTTCATGAGACATAAGATTTCCCATTAATTCCTCAAGTTTTAAGCTTTCAAGATCAGTTGATTCTTCAATAGCAGTTACTTTCATTTCAAACCTATCAGTAAGAGATCTAAGAGCCTTTTTAACCAGTTTTGTTTCACTATATCTTTTTCCTAAGACTAAAGCATCATGAGCCACTTCACAAATTCTACCATTAAACTTTTCAATAGTTTCATCTTCTTTCATCTTAAGATTCTCAAATTTAGTTTATAATTGTTGAAGTTTATAGGCCTTAACTTTAACGGTTCCTTCAAAAGTGACTCTTAAAATATCTCAAGCTTCTCTAGATATTTCACAGTGAGAGATATACCTGAAAATGCTTAATGTGACTCCAGCAAAGATTAGATCGATGGCTATGGAATTTTCTCTTGCAAGTCGGTTTTCATCTTCACTCCAACTTTCTTCAGGTACTAGTACCAATTCTCCATCACCATCAGATACCATAGGGACCTCCTATCCATTCAGAATTGATTTCCAAGCCAGCTCAGCTTGTCGTTTGATGTGTGATTTCATCCGGATTTTCCATACCCCATAGTTTCCACCTCCTTCAAGCAGTGGTGGTCTGTTGCTAGCGTTTCCTTCCCTCATCATGTCAATCTTGCTTAGAGCGTAGGATCCACACCAAGTAGAGTCTGTTGTGAAGCTCTGATACAAATTGAAATTCCGACTTCGCTGTTCTGGTTGCTGTTATGGTGTTCAGTTAGAACCGTGGTTATAACTGCAGTTGCAATCACGGTTCTAACCGAACTTTAAAGATGGATATAACTCAGAATAAAAACGTACTTAAAAGTAAATTCACACGCACGTTTTTAAACAGAGTTCACCCAGAACTTTGGGATACGTCTCTGAGGCAATCACCCAGATTTATGATACTATTTCAAACTTACAATATAGGAATCGAGACTTATGAAAGCTCACAGACTCCCTCTTGATTTTCTGCCTATCACTATATTGCTATTACTAAATAGCTATCACTTATAAACAATAATATCCCGTCATTATTATTCTTGTATTTTTTAGCCCACGTGTATTCTCTCAAAGATAAGTTCTTTATAAGTTTAGAACATGTAATCTTTTACAAGCAAGTATGAGACTATTTATAAGAATAAAAGTCTTTCAAATCTTCGCATTCCTTTTCTTTAATCTTCAAGAATCTCGCTACCCATTGAAGATTTGATCGCCATCTTTGTAAGATCTTTGGAGATTAATCTTGTTAGGAACACATGACTATTTTAGCTCCAAATCTTCTTAGGAAATTCGGCTACTTTTGCTTGTTAACAAGGAGATTTAGTTGGCTCCCTTTTAGGAGATAAACTCCTTCTAATCTTCAAGATATCTTGTCTATAATTCACATAATTCCAGCACAAACAAATCTAATTAAATCTGTTAGTAAAAGGTAGTATATATCTTGAAGTAAGAGATAATATCTTTATTCAAAAAGATTCACACGAGACAATATTTTTGATAGATTTATATATGGAACAATATATCTACTAACATGATTCAAACTTATACTCATCAAATCAAAAACCAATCATTCGTATAACATTGAATAAGAAAAGATTTTATTTAGCAAGTTTTAAGAAATAGAACAAATTTTTTCATAAGCTAATATCTTTTTTTAAAAACAAATCCTACACAATTTGAAAAGATAATTACCTTTCTTTGATACACAAGTATTTTGGTATAATGCAATACGACAACAAATTAAGTAAATTTAATAAGTCAATTTAAGTTCTAAGACTTCCTATTTTAGCCTTAGTTATGCATTTGATTTCAAACTTTAATTTAATACATGGGGTATAGCGGGTATTTAAGCTATTATACAAAGCAATAATTGAATGTTTATAAAAATTTATCTTATCAATAACGAACAAATATTTCGGAATGGATAGAGTATTATTTTTGGGTGAGTTATTAGAGATCAACTAAAGCTAGTATCTACATAATTCGATCAATTTATATAATAATAAAATAGATTGAATCACACAGTCACCCATTTTAAGTTAACTGGGAAAACAATAGCTAAATAATACTCCTTTTTAGTAAATTATTTGGATGAGCCGTCAAGTATCAGGAATTCCGGACCAGCAATGGATAAGCATAAATTTTTGTTTTTTCTAATTGACACAAAATATGATATTTTTAATTTATCCTTATTTTTATAGAATTCTCATGTCTGGGAAGTTGTGGTCTATTTCTTGGTTATCCCACTATTTGAGGTTGTTATCTTCCGTGATTTCAACGTGACATGTATCATGATACTAAAGTTGTTCTATTTTTAACTCCAAACAACATTTTACCATATACAGGATGTAAGCAATAAAACACGACAAAACTATACTCTCCTTTTCAAGATAGAGAGAAAATGAAAGTTTAATAATTTGGATAAACAGTGAGAAAAATTGACGTAATTAACAGTGATTCAGGAGCAAATTTATCTGGGATCCATTGTTATCAGTTTTTTCAGTCAAAAAACTACTTTCAAAAACTATTAGGAAAAAAGTTGCTTTCAAAAATATATGAGTGTTTGGTAAAAACTTAAAAAAGCTAAATTTCAACGTCTTTATTTTTGGCATTAGCTAATAATATTTTGCTTTTTTCAATCAAAATAACTTTATAAGATATTTTTTTGATAAATTTTCAAAATATCATATTTAAACGAGTATGTAACACGTCAAGTATACGAATAAAATTTTAGTTGAAATAATATCGATATTCATTTAAATTCTTAAAATGGTGGCGATAAAAGCTACCAAAATCTTCAAAATGTGTGGCTTTTTTGCTTTTGCTTTTCTAGTTATATTTCTCCAAAATCTAGATTTTTAAAAGCTAAAAAAAGCAGCGATACCAAACGCATGTGGCATTTTAAAATCAAAAAGCTAAAAAATCTAACAAAAAAAAGTTGATGCCAAACATGCACTTAATCTTGTGTTTAGAATTTTTCGGGGTCCTCGCATCTAATATTATAGTTTTTTAGCATTTTATATTAACTTTGAAAATGAAATTGCAGCACCTAAGATCAAAATTTAATATTCTCAGTGGTAGCTTGTTTAGTTACACGGCCTATTAATATTCTCAAGATCAGTTGTTCTAAGAAAATGAAAAAAAGGAGAGGCATATATATCTCATTGTGCCAATTGCCAAATTGGCATGACTAATGGTTATTAGTATTAAAACGAGAGAGAATTCTATATGTCTTTAAACTTTGACGAAAGCGTTTTCTATCTTCGTATCATGTTCGGTGTTAAGTTTAATATAAATTGGTTGAAACCTCCAAGTTTTCGATTGACTACTTTTTTGTAGTCAACTTCTCTTGAAATTTCTTTACTAATTCTACACTGGAGATTTTAACCTTTAGCTAATTGAGGTTACTTGCAATGTTTTGAATTTCAAGATTGTACGAAATTAAGCATCCAAGATAATAAATTACAAGATCAAGCTGGAAAGCTGTATCATAGTCATGAATATAAAGATTACCATGATATGTCTTCCCGCTAATAAAAAGTTATTCCTGTTCTTTGGTAATTTTGGTTCATATTCATAAACGTGTTCTCCTACTTCTACAAAAAATTCTCTTCTACAAAAAATTCTCTTCAACGATCTGTTCAAATTCGTCGTAAATTCTTTCATTAATCTGAATCTTGTATTAGAAGATAGCGATAATGTTTAACACTATACGGATCCTTTCGGTGGGTTTATAGCTCCATACTACGCCAACATTTCTTGGTTTTTTGGCCAAAGGGTTTACATACTAACGCGATGTTGCATTCAAGTCCCAGATACATAAGAATGGAATTGAAGATGGTTTTCTTTTGGAGTCTTAGTAATTGAGTAGGACTAGTGAAGGTACAGGAGCCATGACAGAGAGTACAAGTAAAAAAAATATATAAGCAGTAACAAATCATTAATTTCAACAAAATATATAAAAATTCCATGTAAAAATATGAAAAAACCTCATATTCATATCTGATGGTGATGCGGTAGCCCTCGATGGTTTGCTATTAACTTTAGCCCAATGAAATTATAGTTAGTATCTATGCATTAGTAAAAGTAAAACAAATCTAAAAAAACCCGGGAATTGCTTCTCACTTTTGATCATTGGGTTACTAGGGTGGGCCAATCCAACTGTGCTTCTTGTTTCTAATATCAATTACAAGCCGTGATATTTGTGGTGCTATGTTTATGTATGACAAATGTAATATGTGGTGTTGTTCTACCGGGGCACATAGGCTAGTGATGAGTAGACTAGGGCCAGCGAGAGAAGGACTATTGAGCACATGGAATTGTGTGACATTATTTGTAAAATATTGTCTCAGTTTATATTGTCATCATCTGCAATTTGGGAACAAGAAGTTAGATTTTAGAATAGCTATTAATGTTGAATGTCTACACGGGACTTGGTCTTTTCACTGTCAAATAATCAACTAAATGATGGATTTATTCAGATTTGTTAAAGAGTTGAATAACAAAAGCAGATGATGAGATGATGAGAATGTTATTGATCAGGTTATTTGAGAATGGAGCTCAAGTCTATCCGTTTCTTATTTTCTATCGTAGCGATGATACACCGTCTCCATTACGAAATTGAAGGTTTAGACTAAACTGTCTAATATAAGAGCGAATTTTTTAAGTTTTATATCTGTGGTACCATTTCAGTCCACGAGATTAAATAGACAAGCATATTAGCCCCCCGTAAGTCCAGGGCTCCTCCTCCAATCGTATCATGTTTCCATGACTAATCACCGGACATTAAGGAAATCCTTGAGCTGAATAACATACAGTAAATGTGTCCACTTCTACAGTTTTACATCAATGAAAGAGTTGTAAATCCCTAGTCAATTTGAAGATTTTCATATCAAAACATATTATTATGTTTCCATTATGTGTTTTTTGTCCTTTAATCGCATTGTTCAATAATATTTGGGAATTTGATTGCCGATAACTGTCTTCATTTACCTTGAGGGATAAAAGATGAATTTACCCATGCAATTCATTGTTTCTTTTCGGTTGTCAATCGAAATTAGTAACTATAGTTTATCAACAGGGACTCTTCATGTTTAAATCACGAATGTTCTGTAGGGGATAAGCATGAAAACAATGAGTCATTGATAAATTTGATATACTCCATCTACAACTAGCACAGTGACCATCCTATGAATAATGAATCTTGTTGGTTACGTTTATTTTAAACTCAATAATTTCTACGGAAAAGAAATGGATAAATAAACAGAAAAATGGTTTCCTCAAATATATAAATATCAATTACAAGATTTAACATAAAATAAAGTAAATGATACCGAAATGGACTAAAGTCCGAGACGAGTTAACTGCAAGCAGTTTCCCTTAAACGATATTTGCCCCGCCATCTATGCTTCTGACTAAATGGGACACTTCGTTCCCAAGGTACAACGTCTATCACATGTGACTCGGCGGAAACGGCACCGAGTCACGGTCGGACCGTTGGTGGTGCGGTACTCTCTCTCTATATGTATGCATATGTGTTTGTGTGTGAATATGTGTATATGTCATGTATCTATTTCTCTTCTTTTTTCTTGTCTTGGAAAAGGATAGATCTATGCATGTTTTTTACCAAAAAACATATGAAGAGTTACATATCAATAATGCCATAAATAGGGGGCAATAAACATTGTAAGTTACACAAATAAATTGCATTCACTTCCTAAAACCATTTCGGTTTTCCAACAATCCCCCACATGAATGCAATCAACTGACATGCAACGTGCATCCTAAATGCAATCGAGAGAACCACGAGAATTCACTGTATAAGGACAGGTAGCGCGCGTCTTGAACCTGTCTGATGAGGAACGGATGAATACAAGCAGTATTAAGTTCAAGAAAAGCAATGGAGTTTCGTTTTAAAGAATATTATTTAGTAGTATTTACTTTTATATTTTATTTAGAATATTTAGTTATTACTATTCCTAATTTAATTAGGATTGCTAGACAATCATAATATTTAGTTATTTCCTAGTTAGATTAGGAATCTTTTAGATTAGTTATAGTTAGATTATGATTGATGTTAGTAACTCTATATATATCTCTATGGTTGAGATATGAAGGTATCAATTATTTTCCAATCAATAAAGTACTTTACTTTAGTTTATTTCCTGGTGGATTCCAGATTTTCGTTGGTGGATTCCAGCAAAACACGCCCGTTCGAACGTAATCGAGCAACACACCCGTTCGTGTGTTACGAACAAGATCTTTTAATTCTATTTTACGCTTCCGTCCTGCATCAGGTGGTATCAGAGCAAGCCTACGATCTGTCAAACGCAAATTATGGAAAGCTCTATCTATAACGAAAAACTCACTTATCGAAAAAAAATGTTTCAAGCTCAGTGCCGATTAGGAGGAATTGTTTGCAAGATGGTAATAGACAACAACTCTTTATCAAATTTAGTATCGTTAAAGGTTGTGAACCACTTGAACTTGAACATGATGCCACACCCCACACCTTATCAAATCGGGTGGGATCAAGATGGACTCCCGGTTCAGGTAACTCATATTTGTTTGGTTCCTTTAGCCATGGGGAAAATATATAATTATTTAGTCAGTTGTGAAGTTATTGATATGCAAGTCTGCCATATTTTATTGGGAAAATCATGGCAAGATGAAGTAGGAGCTGTTTATGATGACAAACACCACACATATACATTTGAATGGCAAGGAAAAGGAATTCGGATTAAAGTTTCCGAGTCCCTTCAAAAGGAGGAATTTTTTTATCATGACCAGATTTTTTCCCTCTATTCAAAATCATGTTTTGCTAGTGTTGATTTGGAGTTGACTAAACATGTTTTAACCGATGATCTCGAAACTAAAAACGACACAATTTTAGAAGACTATAATTCAATGCAAGATTCACAAATACTTGATATTGCTCATTTGGATTCTACAACAATCTCTCTAAAAGGAACAAAGGAACTTTTTCTCGAAAATGTTTCAAATTTGGAACAAGCCGTTAATATTGTTGCTCAAGAAATATTTAAATCGAAAAGCGACAATATTGAATTCAAGAAATTAAGAATCGATGAGATTGATGCACGTAATGTATTAATGGGTAGACCATGGAAATTTGACGTTTGTTCTGTTTATAAAGGAAAAGATGATACATATTATATTGAGTGGCAACGAGAAAAATTTATGCTAGTTCCAACAGGAAGTATATCAAATGTTTCTAAAGTGGAAGGGAAAAGTTTATTGACTATCTCTAATGTTCTCAACGATTTTTCTTTTAATATCAATGATTTTAATGGAGTTTTAACTTTGGGAATTAACACGGAATGTGAAGGGATCGAAATAAGCGAGTTAATGAAAGAATTATTAAAGGGGTTTCGATGTGTCACGCTCGATTCGAATCAGCTACCTTTCATACTTGATATTCAGCATTTAATAGATTTTATTCATGAGTATTTGGATACCGATTGTGATACTTTAATTGGAGATCCATGGGACAGGGGAAAAATAATGCGCCGACAAAAGATGACAATTGGTTCGATAAAAAATTCCGTTTACAGTGTACAAATCGGGACGATTTGTTTTTAAGTGGATGGGAATGATGAGGAACGGATGAATACAAGCAGTATTAAGTTCAAGAAAAGCAATGGAGTTTCGTTTTAAAGAATATTATTTAGTAGTATTTACTTTTATATTTTATTTAGAATATTTAGTTATTACTATTCCTAATTTAATTAGGATTGCTAGACAATCATAATATTTAGTTATTTCCTAGTTAGATTAGGAATCTTTTAGATTAGTTATAGTTAGATTATGATTGATGTTAGTAACTCTATATATATCTCTATGGTTGAGATATGAAGGTATCAATTATTTTCCAATCAATAAAGTACTTTACTTTAGTTTATTTCCTGGTGGATTCCAGATTTTCGTTGGTGGATTCCAGCAAAACACGCCCGTTCGAACGTAATCGAGCAACACACCCGTTCGTGTGTTACGAACAAGATCTTTTAATTCTATTTTACGCTTCCGTCCTGCATCACTGTCATAGTGATGTAAAATCTGATATGCTACTATTGGGTAGCCTTAAAGTCTTGAACCCTTTAGCGTTTGTGCATACCAGGGTAATACTCACACAATGTCCTCTCTACACCACTTACTAAGCCATTTGGTTGTTGTCCATATTTGGCCCTGGACTGCCTTGGCAAATTCAACCGAATGCTCTAGTGATTTAGCCCTAGATCATCACATAGTATCGGTCATACACAATCGTTATAGGTGATTTCAAGTCAAAGGTGTCCTAACCTTAGAGAGGGGGGGGGGGTGAATAAGGTTTATGGCGATTTTTGCCTAATTCAAATTCTATGCAACTAACCACCCAACTTATGCAATTCTAAGCTTAAGCGTTTTAACAAGAGTTAATAAATTGCTAGAATAACTAAACGCAAGCAAAAATAAGTAAGAATATAAGTTGCGGAAAGTAAAAGCAAGGGAAGAAAATGACACCGTGATTTATAGAGGTTCGACAAACGCGCCTACGTCCTCTCCCCGATACTACCGAGTATTTCACTAAAATGTTTCTTCCGGATTTTACAAACCCTATCGAGCTCAATCGACCGATTGGCTCACCTTCTACCTGAGTTTCCTACTCTTGATACAAGTGCAAGAGAACACGACTACGAGTCTACGACTCCCCCTCAATTTATGAGTACCCGAATGAAAAAACCTAGAGCTTTTAAGCTTCACTTGCTTACAAAGCCTCTACCCGATCACTCGCTCACAATTGAGTTTATAAAACACTCGATACAATTTTTGTTCCAAAACGTAACTACACTCACTATTCTAATTGCTTCTTAAAAAGCTAATTGGTGAGTTGTTGATGATGATCGAGCTTGAATCTCTTTCTCTTTGATTTTCCTCTTTCTCGAATATATATACACCAAAATGGTGATATTTGGGTTTTTAATGAGAGGTTGAAGGAAGTTGATTGGTATTGTAATTGGTGAGTATAGAAAGAGAGATTGGGTGGTATTTATATGCCAAAAGGTCTGTTTTTCCATTTTATGACCGTTGGCAGTGGTTGAGGCTATGTTTCAGAGTTTTAAGCTATTTTCCAGAAAAAGCTGAATAGCTGTTTTCGAAAACTGCAGAAAACGATCGGTCGTTTTCTACAGTCGATCGGTCGTTTTCCAGAAAACGATCGGTCGTTTCTGAAAAACGATCGGTCGTTTTTTCGACCTGCTCACTGGAAGAATTTGGACCAAAAACGATCGGTCGTTTTTGTCCAGTCGATAGGTCGACTGTTCTTCTGGCAGTTTTTTGGACTTCTTCGAAAGCTTGTATCTTCTTCGTTTTAGCTCCGATTTTGGTTCCGCTTGAACCGTTGGCTTCGTAAACGAATGCTCTTTCTCTCTGAAAACCTGAAATATACATTTTTCTTTTCTTGGACAAGACAAGCGTTATATCCTTTTTTTATTTTTTAAATCTTATTAAAGAGGATCAAGAGATTTCACACCTACCCCCATTAACAAGACTCGAACCCTGTATCTAAGCTATTTCTAGCGGGTTCTAGCCCACTAGGCTACTCCTAGTGGGTTAAGCGTTATATCCTTGAAATCGTAAAATCATTAAAACATAATCAAAGTTATAATCAAAATCATTATTGAACTCTATGTTCAACACTTACCCTTTTACCATGCCGAGACACTTCATCTTCCTTACAAGATTCACTTAACCACTTTTCCAGCACCGTTTGAGTGTTCACTTATCTTGGGTAGCGTAATGGTTTGAACCCTCAACGTATTGGTCACACTCGCCAGGCGTTAGAGTTTTGCGGAAAACTTCTCTTTTTGAAAATATGCTTCTCGGGCATAGAACAATGTTCTATATGCACTTTAAAGTCATATGCCTTATGCACTAGAAACCGATCAGCACTATATTTTGTGCTTATCCGATGAACACACAATCTACCGTTTTCGATTCTATCCAAATCCTTCAAGGAACAAGATTGAGACCTTTCTTAGGTAGCACCAAACTTTCACGAACTTATAGTCAGGCACCATGCCTTCTATAATTCTGACTGTTTGGTCTAACTTCCTAAGCGATAGTTTGTTCAACACATAGCTTGCGGAAAGCTCACTTCCCATACAAATTCAGAGTTTAATCATGAACTTATCAACATGATATCCAATCGTTAAAGAACGACTTATTATGCTCTCGGGCAAAAAAGTAGTTCTTAAACGATTGGTGTCATTCCATCAACACAATTACGTGAACGGTGTCTCATATTCACCGTTTCAATCACACTAATCATGTATTCATATCCATGTCAATATACCATTTCGAAACTAGTTAGACAATATCTAACACTTCCAAAAATAGTCTATCATTTAATGATTAACACTTAATCATTGGATTAAAGTTGGTAGATTAACACAACAGAACACCCATGATTAAAAATGTTTTCTGACAAGACTTAATCCTCAACAATAGAATTCACGTATTCATTCTTACTTGAATGAATATCTCGAATGATTTATCTTTACTTCTCATCAAGTAGACATATCAGTGTTTAATACATCCATCAATAAATTGAGGAAATATCTTTTAAACCCTTCTTGGTTTTGCACTCATCTCAAATGCATCGAACCATTTGGTTATGTACTCCGTTCGAAACTTCGAACTGAAGACTTAGCAATACATTGCTTCAAACACAAACTCATATTTGTGTTTCAATTTAAATAATAGATTTAGAAAAATAAAACATTTAAACTTTTATATTTTCATCACCTACTATATCATGTCAAATCAGTGACTTGGTTGAATAATTCAACATGTCATTATTGACCACAAAAGTATCGACTAAAAATGCTCATTTTGAACAAATAGTCACTCATGTATTGCCACAAACAAGCAAACTTATCACAATTTGATCCTAGTGTTTTGGGCTACCGAAAGGCTACTGCCCTTTAGGTTTCAAAAACCACTAGTCATGATTCAGATTTGTATGCTTGCACTTGTTAGTGGATTTCCAAACGTTTCCACACATTAACGCCCCCACAGTTCGTGCATTTCCTTTGTCCTCACTCAGAACATGCACACTGTTATAGAGAAACTTAATCGGTTTCAAAATGGTAAATGAACAATATCATTTATTTTAGACGTTTTAAATCCATACCAATAAACTGTTGGATATTCTCCCACTCGCCCGCAGACGTTATGGAGTATGTTTAGATTCTCGATCTACAGGATCAACGGGTTACCCCCATATTTGTGGGACCCTTGGTGTTCTCCCCCAATAATAGTAATATAATATTACTAAATTACTATTCCCAATAATAGCAAGCTCAACATATTCACAATATGTTTTACAAACAAATTAATAATATGTTATTTCAACAAATTATTAAATGTTTTCCAACAAATAAATAAGATGTTAATTTCAACAAATTATTAAATGTTCTTTCAGCAAATTAATAAGATATTATTTCAACAAATAATAAATTAGCCGATATTTGTTTATTCTTAAAATAAACCCAACGACCATTTATAATTTGTTAATCATCAAATTATTTGCTTTTGGATGAACAAAGTTGGTTATTAAATAATCTTTTATACAAATAATTAATCGACTTATCATTGCAATTCGTAGTTAGCTAATAAAGCTCTCCATAAATGCTAACAATAACTGTCGTTACATTAATTTATAACTCTCCAAATTAAATTACGATTAATCACAATTAATAAAAAGTTATAAATACTCGTCATTAATCTCATTAATGATAACCGTTACAAATTTTGTAACCCTCCAAATTAAATTGCAATAAATCACAATTAATACGGAGGTACGACCCATTATTTCACCAAATAAATGTATTTAATAATAGTCGTTTCAAATTTGTAACCCCCTTCATTAATATGCACACATGCAAAATTAATAGGAGTTACACCGGCACCCACAATGTTCTGGTCAGTTCCCGCAGGAAACTGTTTGTTATCTCAAATAACAAACACGCACAATCTAATTTCGAAAAATGAAACTAAAACTCCTCTTTCGCAAACACCGAATTTCTATAACCACGGATGGTTTCAAGAAACTGATTTTGCAAGAGTATTCTAGTTCATTCCCGAAAAAGATTATTAAATTCTGAAAGATTCATTCAGTCGTAAATACTAGATAAATCTGATTTTACACAGAACAATGTCAGAATTCAATCAGTTCTATCGTAAGCCCCAAATTCTGAAAATCAGAAAATGGTTTTACAAGAACTATTTCGAAACCAGTTCTGTCGTAATCCCCAATTTAATGGCTTTTACTAGAACTGTTTCAAATATTCACCAATCCTCCAATTGCATGGTAGAGATCCTTGTCTACACAAATACTCCTCGGAAATTGTTAGTCATTTTATTAACATGAAAATAATAAACATGTATAAATACACTAACAATATAATCTAGTCTTTAACCAGATTTTTACCCGTTTTCGTTTATCTGAATTTAGTGACAACATGCTATGTTAAATATGAGACATGTATGTAAAGCCCATATTACGAAACATACATATAACGTACATGATAATGTGCATGCAATAAACCACCAATGAAAGTATATTGTTGAACATAGAGTTCAATAATGATTTTGATTATTACTTTGATTATGCGTTTAATGATTTTACGATTTCGATGATATAATGCTTGTCTTGTCCAAAAATAGAAAACGTATATTTCAGGTCTTTAAATGATAGAGCATTCGATAATGAAGCCATAGGTTCAAGCGGAACCAAAATCGGAGCTAAAACGAAGGAGTTATGAGCATTCGAAGATTTACGGGACCAGGATTACAGTCGACCGATCGACTGGACAAAAACGACCGATCGTTTTTGATCCAATTTCTTCCAGTGAGTCCAGTATAAAAACGACCGATCGTTTTCAGGAAACGACCGATCGTTTTCTGTAAAACGACCGATCGACTGTAGAAAACGACCGATCGTTTTCTGCAGTTTTCGAAAACAGCTTTTCAGCTTATTCTGGAAAATAGCTGTTAAAACGCTCAACGGTCATAACCCAGAAAAACAGACTTTGCTGTTATTTAAACCTCCTAAAATCTCTCTCCAAACTCACCAAGCTTAACCATCATCATCCTTAAAACCTCTCTCAATTAAAAACCCTAATATCACCATTTTGGTGTATATATATTCGAGAAAGAGGAAAATCAAATAGAAAGAGATTCAAGCGCGATCTTCATCAACAACTCACCAATTAGCTTTTTAAGAAGCAATTAGAATAGTGAGTGTAGTTACATTTTTGTAACAAAATTTGTATCGAGTATTTTATAAACTCAATTTTTGTAAGCGAGTGATCGGGTAGAGGCTTTGTAAGCAAGTGAAGCTTAAAAGCTCTAGGTCTTTTCATTCGGGTACTCATAAATTGAGGGGGAGTCGTAGACTCGTAGACGTGTTCTCTTGCACTTGTATCAAGAGTAGGAACCCCGGGTAGAGGGTGAGCCAATCGGTCGATTGAGCTCGATAGGGTTTGTAAAATCCGAAAGAAGAATTATAGTGAATTACTCGGTAGTACCGAGGAGAGGACGTAGGCCGTTTGCCGAACCTCTATAAATCTTGGTGTCATCTTCTTTCCCTAAACTTTTACTTTACGCAACTTATTTTATTGCTTATTTTCTTGTTTGCGTTAAGTAATTTTAGCAATTCTTTAACTCTTGTTATAACGCTTAAGCTTAGAATTGCATTAGTTGGGTGGTTAGTTGTTTAGAATTTTAATTAGGCGAAAATCGCCAAAACCTTATTCACCCCCCCCCCCCTCTAAGGTTAGCACGCGGGCCAACAATTGGTATCAGAGCCGAGGCTCTTGCATATAGGAATCTAACGATTCTAGAGTTAAGATCCCGATGGCTAATATACTTAATTTCGCATCCGGCATAGCTTCATCACCCAATACACCTCCATATTTTGATGGACTAAATTTTTCATATTGGAAGGATAGGATGAGCATGTTTCTCCAAAGCTATAATGTTAGACTTTGGATGACTATAAAAGTAGGATATTCCGCACCTACATCCGAAAATAGCGAGAATCCAATCCCCGTAGAGGACTTAGATAGCGCTCAACTAGAAGCCTACTCTACAAACGCCAAAGCGATGTACGCTATTGTTTGTGCCGTTTCTCCTAACGAGTACAACAAAATTTCTGCTTGTAAAACCGCTAAGGCTATGTGGGATAAGTTAGTAGTTATGCACGAGGGAACTAACCAAGTTAAGGATTGCAAACTCCAACTTTTAGTTCATGACTACGAACTCTTTAAGATGAGCGAGGGAGAAACTATTTCCGATATGCTTGCTAGATTTACAACTATTACTAATGGATTAACATCTCTTGGTAAGTGTTTGTCTTGTAAGGAAATGGTTTCTAAGGTGATTCGGAGCTTACCGAAGGAATGGGAACCAAAGGTCACCGCAATTCAAGAGGCGCACGACATGAATACCTACTCTCTTGATGCTTTGACGGGTTCACTCATTACACACGAGATCACCCTAAATAGTCACAAGCCAATCTCAAAAAGGAGGGAGATAGCTTTCAAAGGAACGACTTGTGACGAAAGCAATGAGCTATCCGATGACGACAAAAATTCAATGCAAATCATTCGAATCGTCAAGGAAGTCCTAAGACTAAAGGACCAACGCAAACACAAAGGTAAATCGTCAAATAATTCAATTTATTCTAACGATTTTGTTTGCTATACATGTGGCAAGGAAGGACACATGGCGAGAGATTGCGTCATGAATCGCAAGAGCAAAAGCAAGAAGAAGTTATCCGTTTCAAGCTCTAGCGATAGCTCCGACCAAGATGAAGTCGCACATCTTGGTTGCTATATGGCCATGGAAGACAACAATGAGCCTAACCAATCGTCTTCAAGCGAAAGTGACCACTCAAGCGATAGTGACAACGATGAGGTAAAAGAATTCTCTCATGATGAACTTATTCATATGTGTGGAATTTATTCCGAAAAATTTCCTAAGCTTGTAGAGAAGGTCAAATCTCTTAAAAGGATAAATTCTTCTCTCAATGAAGAAATAAGATCCTTGAAAAGAGATAAAATTGAAAATAAGTCTAGCTCCAATTTATCATTTTCGTTTAATGAAATTGATGACGAAAAGGAAGACTTAAAAGATAAAAACGAGTTTTTAAAAACCGAGAATGACTCTTTGAAAAAGAAAAACGATGAGCTTGTCATTACGGTCGAAAAACTTGAGTTAACAATCTCAAGGTTTTCCAAAGGGAAAACCGTGTTGGACGAAATTTTGAGTTGTCAAAAAGATGTCAATGACAAAAGCGGTTTGGGTTTCGTTTCCAACTCTATTGGATCAAGCACAACCCGCTATGTCAAATCTTCTAGCGTGTCTACAACTCCTATTCCGCCTATACAAAAGGTTGTTTTTAAACAAGGGAGCACTTCAAGAGTTTTGCCGAACTCTTGTAATAATAGAAGAGGTTTAGGTTTTCAAACCAAAACCGCTCATCATACTTCTAAAACTTCCTATAAAAAGTCGCATAGTTCTCGTTATTCGAAAAAATCTATGCATTGCATTCATTGTAGTAGAAGTGAGCATAACTCTTCTAAATGCCCAAATCGCTTCCATGTTAGTAGAAGCAATTTGAAATGGGTAGTAAAGACCCGAGCCACTAACAATGTCGGACCCAAAAGAAATTGGGTACAAAAAGACAAATCTTGTGTTGTAGGTATCTCCATCCAAAAGGAGAAAATCAACAAGTGGTTGGCAACGCCGACAAAAGCCGTGGAAGTCAAGAAGATCGACTCCACCATCAAGGATGAAGTGCCGTTGATCGACAAAGGTGGAAGGCATACCAACAAGTGGTACCACCTATTAGGAATCGGCAACGCTCAATGCAAATGCCATTAGCGAGCGGACTCGACTCCACATCACATATGCGGTATACTCTAATCTATAATATTTACATATATGTGGTTAGTTGGGTCGGGTATATGCATCATTATTCCATTTTTCATGTTTTGGTTTTTCTTTAAAAACCCTTCACATAACCCCATATTTTTTTATTGCATTTTGATAATGCCAAAGGGGGAGAAAAATGATATATTTTGGTGTAAATGCGTTTTGTTAAAATGGAGGAGATATTTTTTCTTGTATCTTGTAAAATCATCATTAGTTTGTCATAATCAAAATGGGGGAGATTGTTGAACATAGAGTTCAATAATGATTTTGATTATTACTTTGATTATGCGTTTAATGATTTTACGATTTCGATGATATAATGCTTGTCTTGTCCAAAAATAGAAAACGTATATTTCAGGTCTTTAAATGATAGAGCATTCGATAATGAAGCCATAGGTTCAAGCGGAACCAAAATCGGAGCTAAAACGAAGGAGTTATGAGCATTCGAAGATTTACGGGACCAGGATTACAGTCGACCGATCGACTGGACAAAAACGACCGATCGTTTTTGATCCAATTTCTTCCAGTGAGTCCAGTATAAAAACGACCGATCGTTTTCAGGAAACGACCGATCGTTTTCTGTAAAACGACCGATCGACTGTAGAAAACGACCGATCGTTTTCTGCAGTTTTCGAAAACAGCTTTTCAGCTTATTCTGGAAAATAGCTGTTAAAACGCTCAACGGTCATAACCCAGAAAAACAGACTTTGCTGTTATTTAAACCTCCTAAAATCTCTCTCCAAACTCACCAAGCTTAACCATCATCATCCTTAAAACCTCTCTCAATTAAAAACCCTAATATCACCATTTTGGTGTATATATATTCGAGAAAGAGGAAAATCAAATAGAAAGAGATTCAAGCGCGATCTTCATCAACAACTCACCAATTAGCTTTTTAAGAAGCAATTAGAATAGTGAGTGTAGTTACATTTTTGTAACAAAATTTGTATCGAGTATTTTATAAACTCAATTTTTGTAAGCGAGTGATCGGGTAGAGGCTTTGTAAGCAAGTGAAGCTTAAAAGCTCTAGGTCTTTTCATTCGGGTACTCATAAATTGAGGGGGAGTCGTAGACTCGTAGACGTGTTCTCTTGCACTTGTATCAAGAGTAGGAACCCCGGGTAGAGGGTGAGCCAATCGGTCGATTGAGCTCGATAGGGTTTGTAAAATCCGAAAGAAGAATTATAGTGAATTACTCGGTAGTACCGAGGAGAGGACGTAGGCCGTTTGCCGAACCTCTATAAATCTTGGTGTCATCTTCTTTCCCTAAACTTTTACTTTACGCAACTTATTTTATTGCTTATTTTCTTGTTTGCGTTAAGTAATTTTAGCAATTCTTTAACTCTTGTTATAACGCTTAAGCTTAGAATTGCATTAGTTGGGTGGTTAGTTGTTTAGAATTTTAATTAGGCGAAAATCGCCAAAACCTTATTCACCCCCCCTCTAAGGTTAGCACGCGGGCCAACATATATAATCTACACAATTATACCCAGTGGAATTGTAATTCAAGCAATCACCCAATTCATGTTTAAAACTAAACTAATTATGAACCAATAATCTCAATAAAATAAAGTCCAAGTCACTGGCTTCACCTGTAACTGTATATTTCAAAAATATGGTTCTTAAATATGCTACTACATAAAAAATATCAATACCCATTTATGCATTAAATGAGCCATGTACGTACACACGCTTGTTACAGTAACCATATAAATGTAAACGACAAATCCAATATATGTTAATGATAAACAACTGCTAGCAGCTCAAAATAAAAATTCAACTGTTACTCACAACCGTAACACAACCATTAATTACTGACTAATATAGTACTAAGTATGCAAATGATAACAATATGACTCATTAGCTACACCAAAACCACATGAATATTGTTCTTCAGCAAAATCACATATCAGTAACATATAACATATACGGACAAATTAATATCTCATGTATATAGACCATCAATGTGAAAAACCATAAATGATGAACCACTACAACAAGGATTTGTACAACACATAAAACGTTCACAAGAGAACAAATTATAAATATACTATTGGGGCTTTCTGATAGTAATAAGATAGAAGTCCATCATGTTAACAATTCTATTACTAACATATCAATCTGTCAAGTATAATTATACACGCAAACATATACATATTACATACTTGCACATTTATTTATAAGGCATGTCACTGGATCTCAAATCCAAGCACCAAAAAACATTCATGAATTAAAATACATGAAGCATTACTATTCAGCATGCAGTCTAAAAGGCATGCACCAAATAAAAGTACCATGTACAACAACATACATATAATCCAAGCTACATAACGGTTTAAAACCGAAACCGGATTTTCCAAAAAAACACAAAAAAAATAAAACACAAAAACCACTTTCG
Source organism: Primula vulgaris (assembly GCA_963920805.1). Classification (NCBI taxonomy): domain Eukaryota; kingdom Viridiplantae; phylum Streptophyta; class Magnoliopsida; order Ericales; family Primulaceae; genus Primula; species Primula vulgaris. Next base: position 30,628,354 of record OY987214.1, on the reverse strand, counting down.
ACAATTCTACCGGAAACAACAATTCTTAAAACCAAGTTTTGTTAGAAAATGATTTTCCAAAGAATTGTATTAGCAACGGAAATAATTTTCTATTTATCCAAACACCAAAATTATTGTATTAACATACCAAACATAAAATATATCGTTTAAGATTGTTGGGTACGTTGTAAATAAACACAATAATTTCTACGGAAAAGAAATGACAAATAAACAGAAAAATGGTTTCCTCAAATATATAAATATCAATTACAAGATTTAACATAAAATAAAGTAAATGATACCGAAATGGACTAAAGTCCAAAACGAGGTAACTGCAAGCAGTTTCCCTTAAACGATATTTGCCCCGCCACCTCTGCTTCTGGCTAAATGGGGCACTTCGTTCCCAAGGTATAACGTCTATCACATGTGACTCGGCGGAAACGACACCGAGCCACGGTCGGGCCGTTGGTGGTGCGGTACTCTCTCTCTATATGTATGCATATGTGTTTGTGTGTGAATATGTGTATATGCCATATATCTATTTCTCTTCTTTTTTCTTGTCTTGTAAAAGGATAGATCTATGCATGTTTTTTACCAAAAAACATATGAAGAGTTACATGTCAATAATGTTATAAATGGGGGCAATAAACATTGTAAGTAACACAAATAAATTGCATTCACTTCCTAAAACCGTTTCGTTTTTCCAACAAATTTCACCTGCTCTTTCTTCATCTTTCTCTTTCTAATTTTTTTTCCTTGTGAGTTTCGCTTTCTAAGTTTCTAGTATTCAGATTGAATTATTAATATTTTAAGGTAAGATTGACTATGTTATAACTTAGAAGATTTAAATTACCAACGACTAGACTCGAGACATATTGAAATGAAATGCTTAAAATTAACCATCACCAACGATCCAAGGAAAGTTTTTAATTGCACCGTCTCTAGAATGAAAAAGAATTACTGATTCCACTTTTACTTTCACCGTTGAATTAAAATTACGGATATTCCCCAAACTTTTGAAGCTGTAAACCATATAAATCTTTTCATGAGAGCAAGTTTGCTAAAAACTTTTACAGGAAAATTAGAATCTCAACATGATATTTATGCAAAAAAGGAGTATTTGAACTGTACTCTACAATCGTGAAACATTAGCAGTACAGAGTACTCACATTGTCTCTCCAATTTTATTTCCTTGCTATACTTTTAAAATAAAAAAAAACACCAGTCTAGAGCTCTATTTCGAAAATGTAGCTTCAGAATTTAAAAAACTCCATTCGAAGCTCTGTTCAAAGCTTTAAGCTCGCTTTTCTGCTTTTTACACAGCTAAAAGTTCTTACGAAAACGCTTGAGCTAAGTTTTCGCTATTTAAAACACTGGTCTAGAATGAAAGTAAATAACCATTGTCCCAAAATAGCATTGAGCATAATATCATTCTGAAGCGTCTTCTGAAACTACAACTCATAGAAATTGGACCGTACGGTTATTTTATGTAATACTTCATTATTGCAGGAACACCAATAGTATGCAAGTCCACATATTGTATAGCAGCCATTTGGATACAAAGAAATCCAGAAATAAAAGAAAAAAGTAAAAGACCATCAACCCCATTTTTATACAAGCAACCAAGTACATCACCAAAGGCGTAAGAGGAAATTTAAATAAATTGGCCTATCTATCCACTGTTTCAAAAAGCTATCTTCGAAGAGAAAAGATCAAATCAAAGCACGATTCATAGTTTAAAATGCAGTAGAATAGCAGATGACACTGCGTAAATCTTGCAAAAACTCTTGAGCTACGTTTTCGCTTTTTCAACCTTTTAATATCACACTTTTTTCCCTTTTAAATATCACACCTTTTTTCCCTTCTTTCCTTCACTGAAGTGAAGGGTATCAATTGCATAGTGGGTAATGTTAATTGAATCTTCCACTCTATATGGTGGATAAAGACTTGTCTTTGTATATAAATGTCTTGGAATTTTAGTAGTGTGTACACAAACCTTCTGTATTTTGGTTTGTTTCCTATTTCTTCATTGACTTGGGGTAATGGCCCAATGGGTCGATGACCCACTTGCCTCCAGGCAAGTTGTAGAAAAATGCATACGAGAATCGTCTTTTTCCAACTGGGCTCACCACCCTCTGAGTCGTAGTTCGGAACTTGTTCTTGTTTAAGTCACCCTTCAATGTGATTAGAAGTTCAGCTTACGAGAAAGAATAAACAAACAACAAAAGAATTTGAAGTAAATATAACTAATTATTTGGCTGCAACTTCCCAAGGAGAAAAAATGTAGGGACTCCATACTAATAAATGTTAAAGATGAAGACAATTTTCAAAAAATGAGGAGAGTTAGGCCAACCTTCTATAGGGGTATGTGCTGCAAATTTCTGAAATGTTTTTGGAATGTGCATACACCGTCTACACCCTCCACATGACTAGTTCACGTATCGTGAATCGGGCGGAGCTAGAGGGGGCTGACAGTGACTACAACCATCGCCATATTATTAGAAACTCTTCCATCTAGTATATACTGTATATTTTAGATATAAATGCTTAAAAATTGTGGATTAGAACCATCATATATTTTGTTGGAATTTCAGCATTCCCATTGCGCAGTAAAAGCTCCGACACTGTCGTGAATTTAACAAAGCATTTTCCATCCTAATGTTAGTTGTGATTTCAGGGGTACCAATGAACCTCTTTAGTCTTCCAATTGTGGTAAGGCACGAAATAAAAGCTAGAACAGATCATCAGACAGCCTCCAACCTTCATAGATTTCTGGAGAGAGAAACCTCAATTTTTTTTTGTCATTCACTCATTCTTCTATTAAAATTTTAAACTCTACCACAAAGGAACCAAGAACTTGACATCAGGAATTGGGTGAAACGCGTTAAGCAAGCTCTTGTGTTTGCGTACAATTGTTTTCTATTTCTTTTACTGTTGCGATTGTTTGTATTTGTCCTTCAAATTCCATTATTCTGCTGGATTTTGAACAAGGATGGAACCCAAGAATAATTTTTTTGGCTTTTCATAAAACTATCCATGGTGTAAGGTTAAGCAGCCGAATACTAGAAAACCAATACGCTGGAAAAGGGTATTGAGTTTAAAAACCACAAATAAACAAGGACTTACTGGGATTACCTAGAGAACATGACTGACGTTGACAACAATTACGCCTTTAGTTGGCGCAAACAGAATCTACTACTTGTCCTTGTGGACCTCCAGACCTCCAGCTTCATTTTGTATAACAAATGTAAAGCAGTTTCCGTCTTCGTGCTTACAGACCTCACACCATGATTTATGTGAAGGGTAATATTGTAAGCCACCATCTAGTCCCAGCTTCGGACTTAGTTGGACTTTTGAAGGAAATTGGGAGGGAGATCTAAGCACCCATTCACTATGCTCTGCATTATTTGGCACGTCTTACCAAAATGTGAAAACATCTCCAATATCACTTCCCTGTATCAGTACAAAAGGATCATTTTAGTATATTTCTGAAAAAGTTCTCATATGTGGAAGTATGCAACCAGAGGACTGCTCCCTAGACAATAAGTATTATATCGATGAAAGAAAAACTACTAAACTTGTTTATACTTGTATAGATATTATTGCGTTACGGTTTTGGATATAGTGATCCTTTCTAAAGAGATGAGGACCAAATTTTGCAAGTGTTAAGAATTTTCTGTGATGGCAAAGGTGATCAATGCATTAATGAAATATTTTTTATATTCATCTCCAATATGAGAATTTTTAATAATTAATATCACAGGCTTAACATAATATAAAAGCAGTATTCAAATCATAAATTTACTGGCATTCATGATGTTACTTTCAACTCTATCACCTTCAGTGCTTGACTACCGAAGCTGTGTAAGATTTTAGTTTAATGTTAAAGACTTCATTTTCTCAAACCCAATAACAAAGGTTTTCTTCTATTTCAAATTTTCAAATTACTCCCGGAAGAACTTAGATATGTTACTTTTAACTTTTATTATACTGCATACTTTACGCTTTCAATTGTTTAAATTTACATGTTTGACTTAGAGGATTAAACTTATGATGGGGATTTCATAAGAAATTTTTATCAGAGTTTTGCAACAGAGGCTTTTCATAGCAGTATCTTTTTCTTGTCCCAGGTAGACAGTTAATTTACGACAGTGATAAGAGAATTTCAAATTATAAAGCAAGATATAGAAACACAAATAACTAGAGACATTCAGAAATATGTTGGAATAAGCATCAGATCTAAAAAATTAATTTCATACCAATTATGTACCTTGAACAGCAGGTGCAGATTTACATGCTCCATCAGTCGGAAAACAACTAATTTATCACGGACGAAAGGTTCCTTCTCATGGTCCATCGTTTGTATACCAATTACAGATCCATTTCAACCATTACAATTTTCGCATCTGCAATAGTGTACAAGCTGTTATTAAGTTCCCAAAATAATGAAAAATATATATATAAAAAAATAGGTAAAAGCTGTGATACGCACTTAAGTGTATAAACTAGAATATCACTCAGAATTAAGGCTTACAGATCTTAGATTGAATTGTATCATTCAAAAGACTACGCAAGGTCATTTTTTGAAATCTGCATCAGAGCAAAGAGAGGTCCATCATCTGAGAGGACCATCATATATTTTAGCTGCATGACTTTTAACTCAAGACATATGTAATAAATAAAGACATTGCAAATCATCAAATACTAGATAATGGGATTTACCACAAAGTTAATCATAACGCTACTGTATGAATTAGCTTAAAGAAAGCATAAATCAAATACAGCTCCTTCCTTAATAACAGCTTGTACACTATTGCAGAACACTAAACAAAGTAAAAAATAGATATAATTTATCAAGATATTTACATTATACACAACCTAGGAGGAAAATTTTGAAATTTCAGAACCTACCTTAATTCACACGTAGCTCCATCCTGGATCTTTCTTCACCCCAGTTCCTTTCATCGTATGCCTAATATTTGTCACTTCTTCCCAATCCCCAATATCAGCAAAGATATTTGATACCGCCACATAAGCGCCAGCATCACTTGGATCTAATTCGATAACTTTTGTAGCTACTGACTTCCCGAGCTCAACATCACCATGCATTTTACAAGCAGCAAGTAATATTCCCCAAATGAATGCGTTTGGTTTAATAGGCATACGGTTAATAAAATTAGCAGCCTCCATTAATCTTCCTGATCGACCAAGAATATCTACCATACACGCGTAGTGCCTATATCCAGGCTCAATCCCATAGTCTTTTATCATCGAATTTAAATGAAAATAACCTTCTTCTACCAATCCATTGTGGCTACAAGCTGATAAAACACCGACGAAAGTCACTGAATCGGGTTTAACACCCGAATTTTTCATAAGCTCGTAAATTTCCAATGCTTTGGTACCTTGTCCATGCTGAGCATAACTCGTTATAATGGCAGTCCAACTGATTAAATCAGGGTTTTTAATTTGAAGAAACGCTTTTCCACATTCTTCTATGTTTCCACACTTCGAGTACATCATAACTAGGGAACTACCAACATAAGGTTCTGAGTCAAAGCCTATTTTTGTGGCAAGGGTGTGCAGTTGAGTACCAATATTTATTTGATTTGAAAGAGAAACTGCCCCAAAAACGGATGATAGAGTGTGAGAATCCATATAGATATTAGCCGTCTGCATTTCTCGGAATATATAAATTGCGTCTTCAATACACTCATGTTGAGCATACCCAGAAACCAAGGAAGAGAAAGAGATTTGATCTTTAACTTTCATCATATCAAACACCTTACTCGCATTACTTAGTGAACTGCATTTGCAATACAAATTCACTAATGAACTCGAAATCGTAATGAAATTATCAAATCCTCGTCGAAAAGCATACCCGTGAATTTCTTTACCATGATTTAAATTCCCGGAATCAGAACAAGCAGTCAGAACAGCTGTTAAAGGTATCTCATCAAACTCACTTTCTTGCAATAGTAGCTCTCTGAAAAGCTGAACAGCTTGATTTTTATAGCCATGCTCGGCAAAACCGGATATCATCGACGCCCACGAAACACTATCTTTTTTCGATATCTGCTGGAAAACTTTGTAAGAGTCGAACAAATTCCCACATTTAGAGTACATTGTAAACAGAGAACTAGCAACGGAAACATCAAATACTAAAGCAGATCTAAGAGTGTAGCAGTGAATTTGTCTACCCAAATTCAAACAATTCACAATACTTAAAACACTTGATGTACAAAATTTGTCAGGTTTCAAACCCTCCTGAAACATTTTACCAAACATTTCTATTGCCCTCTCAGAACCCCCGTTTTGAACGAGAGCTGTTACCATTACATCCCTTAACCCCATGTTATTTAAATCACTCGTCTCTTCAAATACCCTCTCAGCTAACTTAATTTCCCCTATCTTTGAGTACATGTTCACCAACGAAGGCTTGATTGTAAAGTCGGAGTCGAACTTGGTTTTAAAAAGCCAGCAATGTAATTGCATCGCCTCTCTAAGCATAGTTTGATCGGCACACGATGTAACTACACTCGTGATTGTATAGTTATTTATTTCCTCCCCCATTACCCTCATTTCTTTAAAAACGTTTAGTGCAGATTCACTATCACCATTCTGAACGAAGCCTGAAATTATCGTAGTCCAACATACCACATTGTGTATTCGCATACACTTAAACACCTTCATAGCCTCGTCCATTTTCCCACATTTGGCATAAAAATCAATGGTGGCGGTACCGACAAATAAATCTTCCCCCACGCCACATTTAACAGCCCACCCTTGAACAACTCTACCAAGCTCAAGCTCCTCAAGAGCAGCACAAGCAGTCAAAACACTAGAAAACGTAAAACCATTCGGCACAATAAACCTACTATGCATCAAAGAAAACAAATCCAACGCAATAAAGTTATCTTTTTTCTTAACAGCTCCAGAAATTATAGCGTTCCAACAAACCACATTACAACACGAAACATCGAAAAACACTCTCAAAGCATCATCGAGCTCGCCGTGTTCGGACATCAAACCAATCATTCCAGCACGAACAAATCCGTTCGAAAACAACCCGTTTTTTATAACCAAAGAATAAATCTTTTTCCCATTAAAAGGCATTTCCATAGCACTACAAGCCGATAAAACGCTCCCGTATGTAAACTCATTCGATTCGAACCCAAAAAAATGCATTCTACAAAAAGTTTCCCACGTCTCGTTGGGTAAATTATTTCGATCGTAACCGGAAATTAATATATTCCAAGAAACGGTATTCGGGTCAGGAATTTCATCGAACATCTTAAGTGCATAACACATATCTCCAGATTTAGAATAACAATCAACTAAAGAATTTGAAATAAATCTATTTTTGTAGAGATTATTGGTTGAAATTAAGTGGGCATGTATTGTTTTAGTGTATTTTAAAGTGGGTTTTGTTGAATTTATATTTTTATTGAAAAACATAAGAGGGTCAATATGATTGTTTTCTTGGATTAATATTTTATGGGAAATTGAGGGATTTTTTATGACAGAAAGAGATGAAAATAATTTACGACGAATTTTGATTATTTTGGAATGGAGATTTGAATAAAAGAGAGAATTTAAAGAGAGAGAAAGCATTGTATTTTAAGGGTTATTTTGAATAACGCGGGAAGTGGCATAGAACGGCTAGAAACTAGGTTTTTGATCTTTTATCCTTTACTTCATTTTTTTTTACTGAATTTAATATCAGTCCGGTCCAAAGGTTCACGACAACTTAGTCGGAACCGAAAACTTCCATCCGAGCCGGTCGACTAGGTTGGCTGATCAAAGTACTGGCTCTGTTTAATATTCTAAAAACATATATTTTTCCGAGACTGAAAAGCCTCTATATGCCTAAAGAGCTATAGACACCCTTCGAAAGGCTTGCTCTTTTTCATATTATACTAATTTGGCATTAGTAGTTTTTGAACTAAAATGCATTTTTATTACAAAATATGTTGGAAAAAAAAAAAAACTTTGGTTTTATTTTGATTTGAATGCAATTAACTTGTAGGAGTTTCAAAATATTAATATCTCTATATTGATGGCTTTCAGGAATTACATTTTAAAAAATATTTTTTTAAGACAAGAAAAGAAGCTTTTCAATAAGCTTTTATGAGAAATAAAAAATACATGTCATAGTACACACATACACACACAAACACATGTATACATATAGAGAGAGTACCGCACCACCAACGGCCCGATCGTGGCTCGGTGCCGTTTCCGCCGAGTCACATGCGATAGACGTTGTACCTTGGGAACGAAGTGCCCCATATAGCCAGAAGCAGAGGTGGCGGGGCAAATATCGTTTAAGTGAAACTGCTTGCAGTTACCTCGTCTCGGACTTTAGTCCATTTCGGTATCATTTACATTATTTTATCTTAAATCTTGTATTTGATAATTATATATTTGAGGAAACCATTTTCTGTTTATTTGTCCATTTCTTTTCCGTAGAAATTATTGTGTTTATTTACAACGTACCCAACAATCTTAAACGATATTTTTATGTTTGGTACGTTAATACAATAATTTCGGTGTATGGATTTACATAAAATTATTTCTTTATCCGTAATCGTTCTTAGTAAAATCATTTTCTCTTAATCTTTGGTTTCGGGAATTTGATGTTTACGTCCGTAATGGTTTCGGATTGCTATATCATGTTTGTTATTTGATGCATGACCTTTTGATAAAACTCTTTGGAAAATCTATTTCTGAGAAAAAAATTTAGTTTTTAAGTAATTGGTGTTTTCGGTTGAATTGTCAAAAGCGTTTTGTGTTGGTTTTAATCTTTTTGGGGTTTATGTGAAAATTCTTATTTTCGGTTTTAAACCGTCTCTGATGTGTAATGTATCGTATGTATATATAGTAATATGTTTATTGCTATAGTAATTGTTTATATATGAGCAGTCCATTACTTTTTCTTGTATAATGTGTGTTTTGGTTCACACTATATTATGTTGGTCTACATGTATGATTTAGTATGATTTTTACCATTAATATATGTTTACCATGTCAGTATGTGTTGGAGATATTAGTAGTATAAACTTGAGTTTTGTTTATGCTCAAATTTTCCTTTCATGATTCTACAATTGTTTGTGTATAATGGTAAAACCAGTGACATGTATTTGATGTTATTGATATTATTGGCTTGTAATTGCTTGAATTCCAATTTGAGTGGGTATATCTGTGTAAATCATATATAAGTCATATGTGGGTTTAAATAGACGTTATAAACATGTGTTATATTATTTGACTTTTAACACTGTGTAAGTTAATACTCTTTTTTCCATATCTATTGTACATGTTAATAATGGAATGAATTTTTGTCACTTTGCTATACGTATTGATGCGTAGCAATTATGTGCTGTGACTTGACAGGTGACATGGGACAATGTTGTAGTGGGTTCATTTTTAATAAGGCATGTTATTAGCATTTGATAAGATTTAAATGTGTCCATTCTTGGTGCCGGTTGCAAACTTTTGGAATTTGCAGAGGTTTGCTATTGTGTTCTTGTAATGTTAGTAATGAAACGTTTCTTTGTTAGTAATAAGACCAGATTTTTTAATGCTTTCATTGCATTTTATAATTGGTAATAATGGCTTGTCAGTTATGGAAACATTTTGTATTACACTCCGGAGCAAAGTGTGTATTTAGGGACGTGCATATGTGTATGATGAGTCATGAGTTTTGTTGGTTCAGTTTATAACGCCTATAAGTACTATGGGTTTGTTACTGGTTTTAAATTGCATACTTAATGGAAATTGTATTTCTACAGTGCATATTGAGGTGTTATTGTGATTTATTAGAATATAAATGAAACGGTATTATTAAGGTATGCGTTTCATGGTGATGGTGGTTAGAATATTGGTTTGTGAAACCGTTTTGTAATAAATGATTTGAGCTGTTATTATAATAAATTATGAGGATTATAATATAGTGAATCATTTATTTACATTGTTTTTTTTTTTTAGCAATGTGGTAAGAGACCATATTATGTTTTTAATGGATTTATATATTGTTAGTGGACATGTTTATTGTATTATGTTAATAAAATTACTAACAATTTCCAATGAGTATTTGTGTAGATATGGATCTCTACCATGAAATTGGAGGATTGATGATTATTCGAAACAGTTCTAGTAAAAGCCATTAAATTGGGGATTATGACAGAACTGGTTTCGAAATAGTTCTTGTAAAACCATTTTCTGATTTTCAGAATTTGGGGCTTACGACAAAACTAGTTGAATTCTGAGATTGTTCTGTGTAAAATCAGATTTATCTGGTGTTTACGGCTGAATAAATCTTTCAGAATTTGATAATCTTTTTCGGGAATGAACTAGAATACTCTTGCAAAATCAGTTTCTTGAAACCATGCGTGGTTATAGAAATTTAATGTTTGCGAAGGAGGAGTTTTAGTTTCATTTTTCGAAATTAGATTGTGCGTGTTTGTTATTTGAGATAACAAACAATTTCCTGCTGGAAATGTCCGGAACACGGTGGGTGCTGGAACTGACCAGAACATTGTGGGTGCCGATGTAACTCCTATTAATTTTGCATGAGTGCATATTAATGACGAGGGTTACAAATTTTGAAACCACCATTATTAAAGACACTAATGTGGTGATATAATAGCTGGTGTCCTTATTAATTGTGATTTATTGCAATTTAATTTGGAGGGTTACAAAATTTTGTAACGGTAATCATTAATGAGATTAATGACGAGTATTTATAACTTCTTATTAATTGTGATTAATCGCAATTTAATTTGGAGAGTTATAAATTATTGTAACGACAGTTATTGTTGACATTTATGGAGAGCTTTATTAGCTAACTACTCATTTGGACGAAAGGTTATTTAATAACCAAATTTGTTCATTCAAGAGCAAATAATTTGATGATTAACAAATTATAAATGGTCGTTGAGTTTATTTTAATAATAAACAAATATCGGCTAATTTATTATTTGTTGAAATAACATCTTATTAATTTGCTGAAAAAACATTTAATAATTTGTTGAAATTAACATCTTATTTATTTGTTGGAAAAACATTTAATAATTTGTTGAAATAACATATTATTAATTTGTTAGTAAAAACATATTGTGAATATGTTGAGTTTGCTATCATTGAGAATAGTAATTTAGTAATATTATATTACTATTATTGGTGGAGAACCCCAAGGGTCCCACAAATGTGGGGGTAACCCGTCGATCCTGTAGATCGAGAATCTAAACGTATCCCAAAGCGTCTACGCACGAGTGAGAGAACATCTAGCGGTTCAGTGGTATAGACCTTAAACGTCTGAAATAAATGATAAAATTCATTTACCACATTGAAAGCAGTTAAGTTTCTCAATAACAATGTGCATGTCCCGAGTGAGGACAAATGGAATGCACGAACTGTGGGGGCGTTAATGTGTGAAAACGTTTTAAACATTTGGAAATTCACTAACAAGTGCAAGCATACAAATCTAAATCATGACTAGTGGTTTTTGAAACCTAAAGGACAGTAGCCTTTCGGTAGCCAAAACACTAGGATCAAATGTGATAAGTTTGCTTGTTTGTGGCAAAACATGAGTGACTATTTGTTCAAAATGAGCATTTTAGTCGATACTCTTGTGGTCAATAATGACATGTTGAGTTATTCAACTAAGTCACTGATTTGACATGATATAGTAGGTCATGAAAATATAAAACTATAAATGTTTTATTTTTCTAAATATATTATTTAAATTGAAACACAAATATGAGTTTGTGTTTGAAGCAATGTATTGCTAAGTCTTCAGTTCGAAGTTTCGAACGGAGTACATAACCTAATGGTTTGATGCATTTGAGATGCGTGCAAAACCAAGAAGGGTTTAAAAGGTATTTCCTCAATTTATTGATGGTTGTACTAAACACTAATATGTCTACTTGATGAGAAGTAAAGACAAATCAGTCGAGATATTCGTTGAAGTAAGAATGAATATGTGAATTCTATTGTTGAGGATTAAGGCTTGTCAGAAAACATGTTTAATCATGGGTGTTCTGTTGTGTTAATCTACCAACTTTAATCCAATGATTAAGTATTAATCATTAAATGATAGACTATTCTTGGACGTGTTAGATATTGTCTAACTAGTTCCGAAATGGTATATTCACATGGATATGAATACATGATCAGTGTTATTGAAACGGTGAACATGAGACACCGTTTGCACAATTGTGTGGCTGGAATGTCATGTTGATAAGTTCAGGATTAAACTCTGAATTTGTACGGGAAGTGAGCTTTCCGCAAGCTATGTGTTGAACAAACTATCGCTTAGGAAGTTGGACCAAACAGTCAGAATTATAGAAGGCATAGTGCCTGACTATAAGTTCGTGAAAGTTTGGTACTATCTAAGAAAGGTCTCAATCTTGTTCCTTGAAGGATTTGGATAGGATCGAAAACGGTAGATTGTGTGTTCATCGGATAAGCACAAAATATAGTGTTGATCGGTTTCTAGTGCATAAGACATATGACTTTAAAGTGCATATAGAACATTGTTCTATGCCCGAGAATCATATTTTCAAAAAAAGAAAAGTTTTTTGCAAAACTCTAACGCCTGGCGAGTGTGACCAATACGTTGAGGGTTCAAAGCATTACACTACCCAAGACAAGTGAACACTCAAACGGTGCTGGAAAAATGTGGAAAGTGAATCTTTTAAGGAAGATGAAGTGCATCGGCATGGTAAAAGGGTAAGCAATGAAACTTCCTTTGTCCCTTGACCTTCATGAGTGAAGGTGAATCGACGACATTGAAATAATCAATGTTTTTCCGTATAATGTGTATATGGGAAGATGCCATCAACAATGAGGTTGATAGGCACGTGAGAAATAAAGTCAATTACTTTAAGTAAAACTGACGGTTTTGATAATTTTAATGTCTATACTCTAATCTCTATAAAAAGGACGCATCATTAATTAATGAGAACATGTGTTTTATAAATGGAAATCTAGAGAATTAGGAACAACTCATTGGGTCGTTGTTCAGTGTAAAGTAAACCAAGGTGCGAAAACTTGTTAAGTCGTTATATGGACTAAAACAAACACCTAACTTATCATAGGTAGTCTCTTGTGCGTCAAGAACTGTACTAAACCAGTTATAGCCAACTCAGTGAGCAGACTCAGTAGGTTTGCCAATGAGGCTTCTCATATACATGAGGTATACTGCCAATCATGAACTGCGTTATACGAGATGTCCAAAATGTTTGGAGGGTATTTAGATACCAAGTGTATCTCGAACTTTAACAGTACAAGGTCCATTAGTGGATATGTTTGTACTTAAAGAGCTTGCAGTCTTATGGAGGTCTGTAAAATAGACCTGCATAGTTGGAGAAACTGTAGAGTTATAATTCTTAACGTTGAATCAAGCTACAGAAGAGGCAAATTGGCTGAGAAGTCTTGGGAGGTATTCCAAGTGGCCAAAATCTGTTCCCGCAATAAACGTGTACTGTTGCAGTCAGTCAGTTATTAAACGGGATCAGAATAATTTGTATAATGGAAAGTCCCGACAAAGTCATGACATATTCGTCGGAGACACAAATCCGTAAGAGGAATTGCTAGCAAAATTGTGGTATCCATAGACTTTGCAAGGTCTAAGGATAATAATGCGGATCCATATACAAAATGCTTGACTCGTGGAGGAGTCGGAGCATCATCGAGGGAAATGGGGGTTGAAGCCCAATAAATTGGAAACCTTCACATAAGCTACCCAACCTGTACTGGAAATTTCAGTCTCAGATTCAATGGGAAAACTGAACTGTGCGGGTTACCGAACAAAGCACTCGAGAACATAAGTTCTCAGCCCATTTCTATGGTGAAAGAGTGATAGACCTGTACCATTTTAAGGGTGAGCATGAGGCTCTTAATGAATCAAGTATCTCGAAGGTCGAGTGGGGTGAGTCAGGACACCTTTGACTTGAAAATCACCTATAACGAGTGTGTATGGCCGATACTATGTGATGAGCTAGGGCTAAATCGCTAGAGCACTCGGTTGAATTTGCCAAGGCAGTCCAGGGCCAAATATGGACAACAACCAAAGGGCTTAGTAAGTGGTGTAGAGAGGACACTGTGTGAGTATTACCCTGGTATGCACAAACGCTAAAGGGTTCAAGGCTTTAAGGCTACCCAATAGTAGCATATCAGATTTTACATCACTATGGCAGGTTCAAGGCGCGCGCTACCTGTCCTTATGCAGTGAATTCTCGTGGTTCTCTCGATTGCATTTAGTTGCACATTGCATGTTTTAATGATTGCATTCATGTGGGGGATTGTTGGAAAAAAAAAACCCTTTGGTTTTATTTTGATTTGAATGCAATTAAGTTGTAGGAGTTTCAAAATATTAATATCCCCATATTGATGGTTTTCAGGAGTTACATTTTAAAAAATACTTTTTTAAGACAAGAGAAGAAGCTTTTCAATAAGCTTTTATGAGAAATAAAAAATACATGTCATAATACACACATACACACACAAACACATGTATACATATAGAGAGAGAGTACCGCACCACCAACGGCCCGACCGTGGCTCGGTGCCGTTTCCGCCGAGTCACATGCGATAGACGTTGTACCTTGGGAACGAAGTGCCCCATATAGCCAGAAGCAGAGGTGGCGGGGCAAATATCGTTTAAGTGAAATTGCTTGCAGTTACCTCGTCTCGGACTTTAGTCCATTTCGGTATCATTTACATTATTTTATGGTAAATCTTGTATTTGATAATTATATATTTGAGGAAACCATTTTCTGTTTATTTGTCCATTTCTTTTCCGTAGAAATTATTGTGTTTATTTACAACGTACCCAACAAAATATTCAGAGTCGGAACTGCCTTCTCCGTTGTACTTCTAGTGGCTGTCGATATTTGACACTGAAATATGCCATTTCCCATTTAGATAGAATTGGTCTCTCATTTTATGTTGATGGCTAATGTAGTTAATGATATTTGGATTAGTTTACTTGATGTACTCCATTACTTATTGTAATACAATATGTATTTATCTTCCGAGGGTATTTTAGTTGATTCCGAGTATTTCCTGGCTGCTTCTGATTTAATTATCGTGCAACTTATCTATTAGTTCGGAGTAGTTGTGAAGGAAAGATTTATTTTATGTGTTTAAAATGGTAGTTTATCAATATACTACCATTGCTTAACGATTTAGGTAATACATTACAAATTTTAACAATTTATGTACTAATCTACAAAATTTACAATTGAGTACTACCGTTTAACAAAATAAACAAAATGATAAATCGCACTCATGTTCCATTGCCTATTATATGGTGAATACAATTATGTCAATATCCATCAAAAACAAATCCTCAAAATGTGAGATATAACGATTGCAATATCGTCGATTTATGCTCTTAGTCCATCAATTGGACGAAATTTCATAGTTCGGTACTTCAATTGTTAAAAATGGTAGTCCAATACCCAGATCGTTAAGCACTGATAGTACAACCTTTTAATTATTGTGCAGCTTATTTATAAGTTTTATATAGTTGCAAAGCAATGGGAGCGAGCGGGTTCAGGGTTCTTCACATCTCTTTGTTTTTAAATAAGAGCTGCAATTGAAGGGCAATGGAGAAGGCAGTTCTGACTCTGAATATTTTGTAATAGAAATGTCAAAATCTCTCTCATTCCCAGAAGGAATTTCTCAAACATAACACACTTTTCTAACTCTTAACTGCCAGCTTTTCTTTCGTCTTCTGGATCTTCAGAACCTTCTTCACAATCTTTTGTTCTTGGACCAAGAAGGCTCGAACAATCCTACGAAATAATAACAGAAAAAAAAACAATCATGATAGAAAAAAAATTCAGATAAAATAGAATAAGTGCATGTTTAGGCATGGAAAAAGAAAGAAAACTAACAATTTTAAACTTTTTTGATGGTTAAAGTTCGTATAAAAGGAGATTTTGAAACCACAAACCTCTCTAACAGCACCTCCAGATAGAACACCACCATAGGCACGGTTCACTGTCCTCCTATTCCTGGAAAGTCTAGATCTCTTGTACTCTGTGGGTCTCAAATGAGGAATCTGCATACAAAAGATGTGTCAACAAAAGTTCACTAACAGAAGTATAATACTGGAAGTTCCTAACCTCACCTAATATGTAAGCTCAAGAAACCTAGTTAATAATCTACCACAGTGAAGACAAAACCCCAAACATAATTCTTTTATAGAATCATTGAAAAGCTAACTTCAGATTCTATATTTTAGGTTGGAGTTTATGCTTTAGCTTCAGTTTAGAATTTAGATACTCTGTTAATACTTCTGGAATTACCAACAGATATTATACAAAGCTGTTTTTTTGTACCGTCTTAACTCTTTTTTCAAAAAAGAATTCAACTCTATTGGAATTGGCAAACCCAGTAATAATTTTGGCGCTTTAAATCAACTAGCCTTGTACAAAGTTTTAAGGTTTCAGTATATGGTCTATACACATAACTCATACTAGTAACTAACAGACAAAAATAACGTTTCGAATTCAATTTTTTTTAGAGATGCACAGAAAGAGGGGTAGGTTGCTAAGGAGAACAGAAAAGTTAGTATGGAATCATGTTGTAAAACATTATCGACGAACATGGGATTAACAAAATCCAAGGATTACATTCATTTTCTGTATTAGATTTCAATCAAATCTCGAGTACAAGAATGGGTTTTAAGGAAATAAAAAATAACATGAATGCAGTGTCATCATCAAAAGCATAAGACGGGAAATGCTCAATGCTGCACTACTTAAACTTCTTCATTTCATCAACTCATAGAAGTCTAGAAGAGACATAAATATCCAATAACTTGTAAAAGATAATGTATTTCACTAAAGGAAATAACTTTGAATTATGTAGAAAAATGCAATACCACAAATTGATCAAACGATAGCAAAAAGCTATTGCCTACTGTGATATAAATGACAAAAGAGGAAGACCCATTCCTGAAGAGGTATATATAAATTATTTTATATGATACATAAGTGATACATAAGTTGAAACAATTTTTTTAAAGATTTAATGTCTATTTTACACTAGTTTTTTAA
Source organism: Primula vulgaris (assembly GCA_963920805.1). Taxonomy (NCBI): domain Eukaryota; kingdom Viridiplantae; phylum Streptophyta; class Magnoliopsida; order Ericales; family Primulaceae; genus Primula; species Primula vulgaris. The sequence goes on along the minus strand of OY987214.1, from coordinate 30,611,300 downwards.
ATTTATTTCAAATTAAATAATGTATTACTTTTTCTTAAGAATGCTCGTTGGAATGTTTTGATACGTATTTACTCGTAATTGTAAATTTTTTTGGAACTTTTTGAATGAAACATTCTGGGTTAATAAGTAACGGGGGGCATGGAAGGGGCACAAAAGAGGGGGTAGAGAATCTGGATTTCTAAATCAAGTGCCAATCCTGGCTTAAAAAAGAAGGCAAGTAAAATCAAAATCGACTTATTCTACTTAATTTACGATGTTAAACAATTAGATCAAGTGTCAAATATCATAATAAATTAGAAAGCAACCACTACGCTGATTCACCAATCTTAAGATGCCAAACATCTAACCCTCAGACACTATTTAGCTATGGGAATCAATAGCTATGCACGCCCAAATGAGAACCTCTCAAAACACCATATGGAATCTATGTTATCTTCCACTAAATGTGACCAATAATGAACCTTCTAAAAATGATTTGACAAGAAGTTAAACGTATGTTAGATAAGCAGAATTTCACCCTAAACTACATACCACTTGGATACACTTCCGCAAGTTGATTCAAGAAATAAAGCACACATACTAGTTTTCTCACCACAAAAGCATAAAAACTGATTAAGATTGTAATCTCACTTCTACTTAAGAGTCCTAAGCTTAGAATACTAATATCCTTACAATTCCAACAGAATATCTAATCTTTATGATGCACTAAATTGCAACCATCTTCCCACTAATAATATTTAGTCTCTTATTGAAAAGGCCTAGTAACCCAAGTAATCCTCCAGTTCACAAGCACTTTCCTAGTGAAAATAAATGTCTCTTATCTAAAATGCCTAGTAACCGAAGTAATCCTCAGCTCACTAGCCTATTCTTAGTGCAAATAATGTCCAGTTCTAGACCTTTTCCTATCCTAATATTCTTGAGGGACAAATTCGATTAAAATATTCTGATTCTACCAAACAGTCTAAAATAAGATCAAATTAAAATCATCGACTTACAATTCTTATACAGCAACAGAAGATTTACTTATCTGCTTTAAATTTCTACCATCAATCATTTAATCCGGCTCTTATTCACAACAGCCTTTTCAAATTTTGATTCACATCAAATAAACAGAAATGAACACTATGGAGAGATAAGACATGGACCAATAACTACTACAGAACGTAAAATACAAGTTATATTTCAAACCTCATCCCTTACTTTTAAGCTAACTGCCTTATGCAGTTATGCCAATAAAATATCCACAGAGAGATTTAATTGTTACAATCCATACAAATCAAGAATCAGGTGTGCAAAAAAAAAAAAAAATCGGGTGTACAAAGTTAATCAAAAACTACCAAACGCAAAAAGACCCGTTGTATGTATGTTCTGTTTTATGAATCATTTAAGTTCTCAAACATCTACAACATAAAGTTAGTATTGAGAATGTGCTGAAAGAAAATATTTGATTCAACATAATTTATGTCAGAGACTAAACATGAGCTGTAATCAATATATCAAAATAACACAACAAGAAGCAAAACCCAAATTAAAATGAAGAAAATCATAAACATATATTGCATACTCTTCCCATACTCTTCCCAGTAACGGGGCATTTTGGCCCACTAGCTCTTTTCTTGGTAGTCTGATAGACCAACTTCCCACCTGACATTTCATTAGCATCGTATGATTAAGCAACAACGTACTACAAGCAGAGTTAAAAAACATAACCACAATTAGGCTTGTTTGGTTGGATGTTTAAAGCAAATAAACTGACGTATATGAGGATGAGGAATACAGATTCCTACAAGTTAAAACTATTAGCTGTCTGGATGTGAAAAGAAAAAAAATCTCAATCTTTTATTGGCTAACCAAATGCAAACACCTTCCTTTCCAAAAGAAAATGACCGATATACTATTAAGATATAGAAAGCAAACAAACTGTCAAATACTAAATTCAAATAAAGAACAAATATATTTATGAAAAATGTGCTCATGAATATTTATAAAAGTAAGGCCTTGGTTTGATGCTTTGCATTCGGACTTTTTTACTTTTCACTAAAATAGCTGGATCACATTTGGTTGACCATCTTAAAAGCTTCTTTTTAGATTTTTTGGCATGTGAATAAGAAAAATTTTAAGCTAGAAAAACCCAACCATTTCAACCTGAAAAAATCAACCATATTAACTTAAATTTTCTAACCAAATAAGCCATTAAAAATCAACAAATCGAGCAATTATGGATTATCTTCAGAATTAGATGTAGTTTCTACATACTCAGATATCATAAAACATAAATCCATAAAACGGACTAATACTAAAAGAAAAGAACAGTTGTAAAAGTATGCATGTAATAAGTGTGTGTAACTAAATAGCGGGAGTCTTAACGGTCCTATGTTTGTTGATCAGCTTTACTATCAAGAGAAAATTTAGAATTTCTGGATCACATTAGGATTCCTAGCTTAAAAGCTCTGGTTTTCGGCCTCTAAAGAGATAAGCGTTCCACTGGACAAACTCAACCGTTTTTAACCTCAGTGAATCAACCAAATATACTTAATAATCTACAATCAAACAAGTCCTAGAATAACCAAACCAAGCAACAAATTCCATGACCAGATATAGATCAGAATTAGATGCAGATACTAAATACCCCGGTATTGTAAAAAGTATGCCTGTAATGAGTGTGTGAAGTATGTACTTAAAATCAGCAACCAGACATTAACTGTACGACACTACATGCCCGGATACTAAAAAACATAATTAAATCCATAACTCGGAAAAAAATTTGATAATAAATCGAGAGAACCGAATTTTACTTACAATTTATAACCAAACAAGTCCTAGAATCACCAAACAAAACAACAAATTCCACGACCAGATATAAATCAGAATTAGATGCAGATACACTACTTAATGTTATAAAACATAAATAAGTCCATAGCACGAAATAACAAATCAAAAGAGCAGTTGTAAAAATTATGCCTGTAATGAGTGTGTAAAGAATTTAGTACATACTCGGATACTAAAAAAACATAACTAAATCCATAACACGGATTAAATTGATGATAACTCAATTGAACCGTTGTAAATGTATTGTATGTAAGTATGTATGTATGTATGTGTAATAAGAGCGTGTGTAAGTATATATGATACATACCGGAAGTCCTGACAATCCTGCTTACAACATAAACTCTACAACCAAACAGGCCCAAAGTATCACAAAATCAAGCAACTATAAATACCAAATCAGAATTACAGAAAGATAGTACATACCCAGTTGTTATAAAACATAACCAAGTCCATAACACGAAATAACAATATCAAAAGAGCAGTTATAAAAAGTATGTCTATAATGAGTGTGTAAAGTATTTACTACATACCCAGATACTAAAAAACATAACTAAATCCATAACATGGAGTACATTGATAATAAATTGATAGAACCGTTATGTATATGTGAAATACGAGCGTGTGAAAGTATATATGATACATACCGCGAGTCTTGACAAACCTGCTTACATAAACTATACAACCAAACAAGCCCTACGTATCACAAAACAACCAACTATAAATATCAAATCAGAACTACATGAAGATAGTACATACCCAGTTGTTAAAAAACATAATCACGTCCATAACAAATCAAAAGATTGCAAAAGGTATGCCTGTAACATAACTAAATCAAAAGATTTGTTAGTTGTTAAAAACATAACTAAATCCATAACACGCAATAACAAATTAAAAGAGCAGTTGTAAAAGTATGCTTGTAATGAGTTTGTATTTACTAAAAATCAGTGTTTTAAAAAAGCAAAAACTTAGCTAAAGCGTTTCTGTAAGAGCTATGCTAAAAGTTTAAAAGCCTAAAAAGCATAAGATTTTAGGAATAATGCTAGTTGTACCGCTGTACACCCCACATGAAGTCCCGTGGGGCTCATGTGTAATTAGAAAACTACATTTACTTCCCCTAGACTACAAAGGACTTTTAATACTTAACACCAAATATATATTCGCAAATTGTAGAACATAAGAAATGGCTACATACATGAAAAAAAATATCTAGTAGTCCCGGCCAATAGTATTTTAGTTAAATATTTATTTTTAATTTAAGGTAGATTCCACAAGGGTTCATCAATATTTTACTTAGGTTTTATAGTGGTTCCGGCCAATAGTATTTTAGTTAAATATTTTATTTTTAATTTAGGGTAGGCTCCACAAGGGTTCATCAATATTTTATATGGGTTTTATAGTGGTCTCGGCCAATAGTATTTTAGTTAAATATTTTGTTTTTAATTTAGGGTAGGCTTCACACGAAGAGAGAGAGGGAGAACTAATAATGGGGGTGATTAAAACACTTGCTTTAATATGGAGGGGTAGAACTATAGTTTTTTTAATTACTATCAAAACCCAGCGGCATTTAGAGCGGGACATAGGGGTGGGACATCTAGTCACACTGAGATTTTAGAGGCCTAAATGCGGGAAAGCGAGTTTTTTAAGTTTTTCTTAAGCTATAAATCGAGTTTTTTTTACTACCAAGCGTGCTTTTTAACACTGCTTAAATCAGCAAACCAGACATTATATGTATGACACTATATTCCCAGATTCTTAATAACATAACTAAATCCATAACACAGAATGAATTGATAATAAACCAATAGAGCCGTTGTAAATGTATGTATATATGTATATATGTATGTGTAATAAGAACGTATTACATGAAGATAGTACATACCCAGTTGTTCAAAACCATAACTAAGTCCATAACACGAAATAACAAATCCAAAGAGCAGTTGAAAAAGGTATGCCTATAATTCACTAATGAGTGTGTAAAGTATTAACTTAAAATCAGCAACTCAGACATTAAATGTAGAAACTACATACCCAGATACTAAAAAACATAACTAAATCCATAACACGGAAGACATTGATAATAAATCGATAGAACCGTTGTTAGTAAAAGTAAAATAGCAGGATCACATTGACCAGCTTAAAAGCGGATTTTACCAGTTTTTTAGCCTGTAAAGAGATAAGCATCAAGGTGGGCAAACCAAACCTTTTTCAACCTAAGACAAAACAAGCAAATACCCATATAAAATCAGAATTACGTGAAGATGGTACATGCCCAGTTATTAAAAAACATAATTAAGTCCATAACACGAAATAACAAATCAAAAGAGTGGTTGCCAAAGTATCACAAAATCAAACAACTATAAATATTAAATCAGAATTACATGAAGATGGTACATACCCAGTTGTTAAAAAACATAACTAAGTCCATAACACGAAATAACAAATCAAAATTGCAGTGTGTCAATTATTTACTACATACCCAGTTAATAAAAAACATAACTAAGTCCATAACACGAAATAACAAATCAAAACAGCAGTTGTAAAAAATAAGTCTGTAATGAGTGTGTAAAGTATTTACTACAATGGGAGTGTGTGTGTATAACTGTAAGTATACATATATATATATTATAAATAAATAAATAAATAAATACCGGGAGTTTTGACAATCCTGTGCTGGTTGGATTTGGTGGCATAGCTATGGCGCGTGCGGTATGTCAGACGCTTCACCATCTCTCTCTCTCTCTCTCTACAACTCTCTTCTTCTTCTTCTTCCTTGTGATATACCCCCTAGTTTTTGGCCCCTTTGGGCTTTGGTTTGGGATATAATTTGGGCTTTTACAAATTACATTTTTGTGTTTTTCAAATTAATTAGTTAAATTTTACAGAGATAAAGTACACATGAAAAATGAAATAATTAGGCGGAGATAGAACGTAAACGAATAACAATTTGTGTCGTTAGCACTTTCTGAATAACAAAATTGTTTACTTTTAAACCGGATGTCCCGGTTCAGGTTTACACAGTATCTTACAGAATGTTAGTCTGTCAAATGTTTAAAGTGGTTTAATCTTTATTTTTCGGATTTTGCGTATTGTGAGAGTTAAGACACGGGGTGTTCGCCTATCAAATACCAAAGTTATTTAAAAATTGGTATCGTTTGAACAAACTTATCATAAATGTGAAATGTGTTGTTGGCGTTCCGAGACTTGCACTTGTTCTATAAACTCCATGTAAAACAAAACGTCGCGACGGAAGTTTGATAGTTTTGACTAATGTGAAATAAACAAAATATAGAAAGTTTTATTACTTAAAAATAATGTAAAGAAAATACATCCGACAGTGATTCAAAATACATTATTTAATTGTTTTGTCAAACAACTTAATGAAGAAACAATCTGACGGAATAACGATTTAATGAAGAAACAATCTGATGGAGTAACGATCCAATGAAGAAAAAACACAATTTTTCATGTAAATCAATTAAACGAACGCATATGACGCTAAATGTTGCATTAAAAAATATATACTTTCTAATAAAAAAAAAATGATCCAAAACCAATCTTATGAGCATAAAATGCAACAAAACGTGAATTTATACACAAAAAAAGAGACTAAAGATGTAGAAATGTTCATTAGGCTGTCTTACAAAAATAAATTGTCTTAAGAACAAAAAATACTCAAAATAGACGCAAATTGCATACTAAATGATTTAAGATCATTTTTAGAAGCACAATATTGATTAAAACTGTGCAATGGATACAATGTGCAAAAAAAACACTCAACATTCATAAGTGAGTTCATTAGACTGTCTTGAAAATTAGTAGTCCAATAAACAAAAGAAGACCACAAACAAAAATGATTCAAAAATCACTTTTATGAACGCAACTATATACGAGAAAAGAAACAAAAAATGTGCAATGGGGACAAATTAATAAAAAAAGACTCGAATACCCAATTGAGTATCTGTGTTCATTAGGTTGCTTAAAAAGTAAACAGTCTAGTGAAAAATAATCTAAAAAATACATATAAAATGATTCAAAATCAACTTACAAAATACAAAATACACATAAGGTAATAAAAAGTGTAATGGACAAAAATGTATTCAAAAGGTAGAAAAATTAATTCAAAACTACAATTGAAGGGTTAAAACCTGGGGCCGCATAGCCATATGAACAGGGTTGCCACGACAACCCCACAATTTTGAAAAATAATTTTTTTTTATTAATATTTTTCATAATAATTTATATATACGGTATTTTGGAATTCCTTAAATATTTTATTTGGCAACTTCTCTCAAAACTATATATTATTATTGCAATAACATACCATAATTTTGTATGCGCTGATAATATATAAATAATACTTAAAAAATTAATATATGCAAGTGATTATAAAAAACATTTTACAGCAACTTACCATGGTACACATATTTAAAAAAATTAAACAAAAATAATAATTAGAGTAGTGGTGAGTGCAAACAAAATTTATAAAAATTTTTTTGGTGGTATGTATTTTAATTGAAGTGAATATACTGAAATTGTGTAATAGATATTTAATTGTTTGTATATATCTATTATTTAATATATGTTTGGTTTTTTTAGGCTTTTTTTATATTCTTTTTACCTTCGTGTCTTAATCTTTTTACTTGTTATAGTTTAATTTCTTAAATTTAACTTTTGTATCTTTTTGAGTTTCTATTTTATTTATTTATTAGTCAATTTTAAAATGCTGAAACTTTCGACAAATGATTGCACGTGACATTACTGTTATGGAGTTTTTTGGGAGTTTGAAAAGAAAGTCGAAATTGAGCGAAAAAGAAATAAATAGAAATCAAATACATTTTAATTAAGAAACCAAGGTTAAAAAAATGAAAAAAATATGGTAAAAAAGGTAAAAACAAATCCGGCTTTTCCGTGTTTATAATTTGCAAAATATTATGCGATTTTATTAATTTTGGCAGCCTCACACATTTGGTTCTGAATCCACCCCTGATTAAAACCAAATATTTTATGAATTTTTTTAGTTTCCTGGAAAAGTACAATATAAAAGTAACTCTAGCAGGGACTCATTTTTAGGTTTGTGGCAGCAGCTAGGGTGCAACCCTGCATGAGCTCAAGTCTGCAGGTTGGTATAAAGATTAACGAGCCGAAATGGATTCTTAATTAGGACTCAGAGTCGTTTTTTTGATTGGTTTGCTTTTTAAAATTTTCAGAGTTATTAATTAAAAATCACTGTTTATATCAAAAAATTTGGTTTCACTTCCATTTTCTGTATCGTGCTTTTACACATCTCTTGTTGATCTGGTTCTCGAGTCCTCAAGGAGTTAACTTGGTTGATCCTATGTTAAGCAGTCCCATAGTAAACATAATACATTTGTAATTTTGTATTGTATACTACCTATCAAAACTAAATGTGCATGTATAAATTGTGAGATCGTTCTCACATGATCTTTTTATTAATTTTAGATGTCTCTGACTTCAATGTCCTGCAACTTTTACGATTATAAACCGGCCATGTAGCCAAAATAAATTAAATGAAGAAAATGATGCAACGAAAATATATATCCCAGCCGCTTTGTCTGTGAGGTTATACCACTCAATTACTTCACAACTAATTCTTGATGACGGACTTTCTTAATCGGTGGCTCGGATGACGTTTAGATGACACATTTGATTGTTTTGTCGGCTGAAACAATCTTTCTTGTAATAAACAATGAATCAGCAGTCCCTCTTAATCAAATTGTAACTGGGAAAATGCAGAAAAACTAATAAATAACGACGTCCATAGGCGGAACCAAGAATGTGGAATAGGAATGTCCGAAATACTCGCCTTTTGTTTTGTTTATCGGAGTATATTTTTATAATTTATTAGCGGGACAAATTGGTTAATTATATGAAGATATTAACTGAATTACATACGATAATTTTCCTTTCAAATTACGTCCAAATTAAGGGAAGTGAATTACCTCCAAAATGAGAGTAATTAACTATAGAAATAAAAATATAATCACTTGACATCTTCGGTTATTCTCGGCCTCTCCGGACAGTGTTTGGATGCCTTTTTTTTTATATACTACTGTGTGTTAATGATAATGACGTAATAATAACTGAAGAGCATATTTCAATCATTTACATTAACTTGTCAAATTTCAAAGAAAATACTAGCTCGTTTAGGGTTTATCCCTTCATTTCTCTCTTTCACTCTTTTCGTCCCAGTGACCCAAAATACAAAATTTAGCAGAGCCCAATTTTAGGTAGTAATAAGCGTTTTTTTGTCTGAGTAAAATTACTTCCTTTGGCTATGTAATAATTCAACATATTCAGCATTATGTAGAAATATAACCAAGGTATACCTAAACTCAGATACAAATCTAGAATTTTTAGTAAGGGGGGCAAGTTATATGTAATTTTTTTTTTTATCAAAGTGCAACTATGTATATGAATACGTGATGTATATTTTTCAAATTTTATATAAAGACTCAAGGGTAAAACCAACAAATCGTAAAAAAAATACGAGTTCATAAGATTCTATTTATCTTTGTGTTTTGATTTTTCAAATAAATTAAGTAAATTATTTAACTTTGAGAAAACTCATTAAGCAACTAGATGTATTAGATCGATCATGTGTTAATAATGATGTAATATTTTTATGTAGCAACTTTTATTTTTTAAAACAAAATAATGAATGCTTTATATTTTCTATTAAAAGCAGATTATGTTTGAATTTTTTTAAGAGAAAAACACTAAAGTCAAAGTAAATTTTAATTTTTTTAAAATGAAGTCTAGCAAATTAAAAGTAACGAGTAATTTTCAGTTTTTAATTAGAAAAATGTATAAATAAAAACATTGAAGAGAAACTCTTATAATACAAAAAAGGAACCAAAATGAGTGTCACAAATGATTCAAACTTGAAAACTCTTGGTAAGTAAAGATATACTTTTCCACTAGACTAACAAATTGGGTTTGCGTTTGCATTTAGTTTAATCTATTGACTAAATGTTATAACATTAATAAAAAAAACACTTTTCAATATTTTTTTTCTACCAAACCAAGGGTGAGAGCTCACCCTTGCCTCTGTATAGAATCGTCCTTTCCTAAACTAAACTTTCAGTCTAATAAAAACTCTCTCTATTTTATACTACTACAACAACCAAAAATGAAAACGAAACTTTGGGTATGCTTCGTTTTTTACCTGATTTTCAGAACAAAATCTTTAATATATACTTAGCTAGTCCGATTAAGTCGAATAATTTAAAGTTTTAAACTCTCTATATTTTATACTACTACAGCAACCAAAATTGAAAACGAAACCTTAGGTTTGCTTCAAAATTTTCCCTGATTTTCAGAAAAAAAATATTTAATACTAGCTAGACCAATGATATCACCTCACCAAAATGAACAAGCGGTTTGACTTCTAAAATCAAACTATTAAATGCATTGGGAGTCTGGGACCTTCACTCTAACCGGGGCGAATTCAGAATTTTAAATTCGGAGAACACAATTTTATAATAATAACGGTGATTTATAAGTTAATATGAAATTAGAATCATGTGTTCAAATATTTGAATAAGTAAGTTCGGGTAGACTATTTAAAATCAATATATATATACTAGTAATCGTTACCCACGCATTACGTGTGTGACGCGTGGTATATATATGATCCGGGTAAATAAATTTTTAAAAAGTATATTGATTGAATAAATATTTTAAATTAGAAATCATGAGTAATATAATGTTATTGTTATACAAAATACACATAAAACAATTTTGTTTTGTATATGATTATAATTGTTTTGAAAATATAAAGATTTTTGTATGTTTTTTATATTTTGAATTGAAAAAATGTAAATGATTAATTAGTAAAAAATAGTTGGGGTATTTTCGGAAAAAATGGACAAAATTGGGCAGACTCATTTATGTCAGGTTAAGTCATTATAATAGAATGATATGTGCATATAATATTTGTATATAAATTAGAAAAATCGATTTGTTTTGATTTAAATTGAAAACAAAACTAATGTATTTCGTTTACACAGCTGGTTTTCCAAAAACACAAACCAATTAATAATTCATTCGACGTTTGTTGTTCGTTTTGTCCAATTTGGTCGATTTGCTTATAAAAAAAATAGGCAGAACGAACATTGAATGTTATAAGAGTACAATAAAAACCGTCACGATATAATAGAAAGTAACAAAACAAAACAAACTATAAAATATTATCAAACTCTAGAATAAACAGATTAATTTATTTAGCAAAACCTTCAATGCCTTCAAGCCATCTTATCAAATGAATAAACGTTAATGATAAACAGTTCAGTTAACGATTCAAGTACATCTAACTTATATCTCAGTTATAAGTATGTTCTGGGGTACATCATTACATTTACTTTCAATAAATAAATTAATTTGTTCTGAAAATATCTTCAATGTCTTTGAGACTAGATGGATTTATTCACTTGTTTTTTGTTTATGATACTAGTATTGTTGTAAACTTGTACGAAAATTCTTGATTAGAATACGAGTATTGTTGTAATCTTGTAGAAAATAAAGGCATCTTACGAAATGAATAAAAATTAATTATAAGTATAGTATATGTACAAAAAAAGAAAGATATTATGGATTAATATAAATTTCAAGGGCATTTCCGTAATTATATTTGGTGAAAATTTTGGGGGGCATGGAACCCCATGCCCCTACCTGCATCCGCCCCTGCTCTAACCCATGGGAGTAGGGATGGCAATTTCACGGGTTTCAACTCAACCCGACCCGACCCGAAAACAAAGTCACACTTTTACTCATTTGACCCGACCCGATCACCCATTGACCCGTTTTTTTAAATTATTATTTTTTTCTCTTTTAAAAAATAAATCTCATAAATGTCAAATATTTCAAAGAAAATTTATTAGATAGAGTAAAAAATCATTTGATTTATAAATATAATATAAAAATACTATAAAACAAAGAGTTTAATGCATATGAGAGAGATGAAAGATATAGTATTAAATTACACTTTTATCCATTTAAAGTATAAATACGAGAATTTAATTTATATGAGAGAGAGAAGAGATGAGGTGTTAAGTTGCACTTTTTAAGCTCCAATTTTACCTATTTAAATGTATGTTATCCATTATTATTATAGGAGCTATAATTTAATATATATGATAGAGATAGAAGTGTGAGAATGTTAACTTGTACTTTTACCTATTTAAACCCGACCCGAATAGAATTGCACTTTTACCCGACCCACGACGGGTCGGGTCGGGTTGAAACCCGTAAAATTGTCATCCCTGCATGGGAGTAACTAACCCATGGGAGTAACTATATACATGTTAAAATGTGTTAAAACGCTTCCCATATTTTACATACAGGATTAAACAGTTAAAAAATTTCATATATTTTAGTGAAAATTTAGAGATTATAGACTTTCAGCACCCGCATATTCAAAAAGTATTTTACATATGTAATTCAGTTTCACACACATCAATATTCTAGTTCTGCACCGTTTTCACAAATAAAACAGACTTCGTCGTTCGACACCGAAAATGACATGCTCACAGAAAGTTTAAATTTTCATAATTAATTTTAATCAAATTTTCATTAAACAAACGGCAGAGTCCAAAAAAGAGGCACCGAAAATGACATGCTCACAAAAAGTTTAAAATTTCATAATTAATTTTAATCAAACCTTTTATTAAACAAAAAGTAGAGTCGAAGAAAGAGTAAACAGCTGAACACCTGCGGAAATCAAAGTAGCCAAAACATAAAAAGAAACAAGAAAAACATTAAAAGTATAACTACAAGTCTTGACTAACTTGTCTCCTTCTATTTCTAAAAAATAACACTTTCCCAATTATATAAACTTAAATTGGTTTTAATAGTCAAGTTAATTAGTTTGATTGGTTTTAAAGTTAATATATAGTACCATCACTAAAATAAAAGATACTCTGGTCACATATACGTGCCTTCCAACAGTGGCAAATGTCAAGCGTCAACACTTTTTTAATCAGGGTCAATACTAAAAAAAACAGCAATCTTTTTTATAGTTTTTTTGAATAGGAGTACAACGTCATTTGATTATTCACCGCCTTTTTGGGATTTATTACTGTGGAATTGAAACTATGGATAATTTAATTTGGCACGTTATTATATATTGATAAAGAACGAAAGGGTGGATCACACGCCACTTGCTAATTTGACGAAAATAAAAAAGTCGAGCAAAAAAGGGTAATCAAAGGTGAAAGAGTAAAACATAAGTCATTGGACCAAAATGCCGAAATACCATACTATTCTTTTGAGAAACTCGCAACGATTAATATATAGCTTGATACGATCTGAATTTACTTTAAAGTTATATTGGATATTTGTATATCCTTCCGAATAATTTATATCCATATTTCCAACAGTAGAAAGTAGTCTCTCGTAATTGACTGAATAGCATCAGGGGTTGCAAATGATTTTAAATGTTCATGTACTTTTTATGTTTGGATTGACAGAGCATCCTAATCAAGTTTAACAAAATTTTCTTCAAAATTAACACAAAAACTACACTTTATTAGTTATACCTAGCGATTTTTTAATCTCTATATATTAAACAAATTTTATTTTTTAATTAATTTTCTTTCCTACGTGTCTTCTAGTGCTTATGTGATGTGCATAGAAAAGTCAAACAAATTAATTAATAAATGGAGTATATTTATGACTAGCCTTTGTGCTAGCTGTTTTTGACGAGCCCAACTAGTGAAACTAAGTTTAGCTAGCTTATTAATAGCCTGGTGGGGATTGTTTTTTTGTAATGGCTATTCAAATTTTAAATAAAAGGTCATTTGATTGGCCAGCTACAGTTGCTCTGTGATTAGGTTCATGTTCGTTTTTTTTTAATCCCTCGTTTGGAGGTAAAACCTGCGAAATTTTACAGACGACAGGGTTCGAACACTAACGGTGAGCGTGATATACTCGGATAACAAACACATGACTACCAACCACTTGCTCAGGTTCATGTTCGTCTACATGAGCATAAAATGCTCAAATTTATAGTTTTCTCTAAGGTAAGAATATTATTTAAAAATTAAAACAAATTAAGCAAATATAATCCTTACTAGTACGAATGTACAATATACAAGCTAAGGGAATTACATCCACAAAAAGAAAATGTCTAAACACCGGTAGACGTTGTGTTGCTATTCTGATGGTATAATGGTTGTGTATAAATTCGCATTAAATAAGCAACAATTTAATTTGCATTTCTGTAACCAATTTAGCCATGACAACATTAGTATCAGAACAATAGCAAAGCGTACGTATGTCCATGTTCAAACCTTTTCTTGTAGCGGTCAAGAAACTTAACTAAGATACACCATAAACACACTAAACACAGTCTAAACCTGATAAAACCTGATCATTTTTCAAAATTTACAGTGGCACATCTAGACTCAAAATAATCCTATTGATTGAATTTACATTATTAGTCATAAAAGTGAGCAATGGGTACGACTCTGTTTTCCACCGCCACGTAGGTCCCCCACTAGTGCCGTCAGACCAGTCCTCCACGCTCCAGTCCTGTCCTAAATTTAGAAAATTTACCGTTTTACTATGTCTGTATCGTATCGGATAAACGAATGCGTGTCCGTGCTAAATAGGTGATACTTGAAAAAACTAGACAGGTAACTTTATTTGAGATTAGTATGAACATAGTACATACAATTTTTTACATAGTTCTTTTAAGTCATTTACTACATTAACTATCACTATGAAATTTTCTTTTGAAATGAAATTTTATTTATATTTGGAAATAAATTTTTTTATTTATGTACCGTAAATTATAGTGTATTTTAATGCTTTTTTAAAATAATTTCATAAAATTTATTTATGAACTGGGTGAGAACCAACTTCATGCAATAAGAATTCAATGAAAATATTATTTACTTTTTACCAAAAGTTGGTCCAAATTTTGTAGATATGGGAATTATTTTCAATATTCATTCGAATCGATTATTCCTTCTTTTTTTTTTGCAGAAACTGCCAATACATTTTTTTCAATTAAATATTTCGGTCAAAATTACGAAATTTTGTTTGTCGTATACGAATTATTCTCAATAGATTACAGTAACGTATTTATAAAGTTAATTTTCCATATTTAATATAAGAAAGACTTTTCCTATTTATGTGTGGATCAGCCTGAAAAATTTTGGATAAATATTATGTTAATTTGGTTATGTTAGTCTTGATGCGTGTCCTGGACGGACAACATGCAACCATAAATTAAATCTGTTATATTTTAAAATTTAAAATAATGTGAAATACTTGTACAATGGGTATAAGACCTTGAACGATCGAAATTTTAGCCAAATTAATTTTGGAGGAAATAGATTGTTTTTAAAAAATGATGTGGCGTTTAGATGTAACCACTAGTGATAAACCCTTCATTTTTTTTTTCTATTTTTTCGCTCTTCGATTATATTTATATATGACTTGTCATGGCGGTGGTGAGGTGTACACGAAAAACATTAAATGAGTCTAATATTAAAATAATAGGAATATCACAAATTGAGTTACGAGTTTTCAAAAAATGAATGAGACATTTGAAATAATTAGGTATGAACTTAGAGAAAATGGGCACAAACAAAAAATTGGGCATGGTTTTGCTAAATATGAGTATGATTTTAAAAAAATTAGGTAGAATGTTTGAAAAAATGGTATGAAATTTGACAAAATGGATATAAAAATATGAAAAAAATTACTTTATGAAGTCCAAAAAGTGGTAAAAATTATGGAAGAAGTATATCAAATTCGAAGAAGAAATGTATGAATTATGAAAAAAAAGGTGAAGTCCAAAAGAGAGATGAAAAATAAAAACGTATTTTGGTCGTTCGTGCAAGCAAACTCTTTACATCCTCAAAAATGAAATGATTAGTTTCTCAGTTTTGCACATGCTTATTGAATCACTTTTGTCAAAATAGCCATACAGTTTCCGACAGAGATTTGTAATGAACTTTTGAAATATGTTTTTGGATAAGTTACATTAATATTTTCTAGGGGCAATGCCAAAATTTTTTCAAAAAAAGTCTAATATTCCAGAAAAGTGTGACCCAAACTTTTTATTCCAGTTATGTGTTACTTTCTAATTTTGGTATTCTCCTCCCCACTCTCTCTCTCTCTCTCCCTCTTTTCATCTAAAACCACAACACTTCACTCCACCACTCTATCTCTCTCTTCCCAATTAGAGTTTGTACCGATAATCCGACCCATCAATTAGCCATGCGCTAGCGGTGATGACGGTGGTCCATCGGAGTTCCGGCGAGGTCGTTGAAACTCCGGCGAACCGCTGCCATCGCCGCCAAGCCGCTCTCAATTTTTAAAAAAAAAACTCTTGTTTGTCCTCATACTCCGACCCACCACGTGTCCGTGTGTTGGCGGGTATTTTGATGGCCTGTCGGAGCTCCGACGGACCGTCGTAATCGTCGCCAATCCCCACCCAATTTCAAATTAAAACAATTCAAAAAATAATAAATAAATAAAAGTGCAAAAAATGCAAAGAGTAAAAAACCTAACTTTAAAAAAAAAATCAAAAATCAAAAAGCAATTCAATTCAATTCTTTTTTTTAACTCAATCAAAAAAGTGCATACACAAATCGAGAAAAGTGTATGCACAATCGAGAAAAGAGTATGCACATTCCAAAATAGTGCAGACACAATTAATAAAACTTTATAGACAATCCAGAAAAGTGTATACAAAATAAAAAAAGTGTATGCACAATCGAGAAAAGTACATACAATATCGAGAAAAGTGTATACACAATCGAGAAAATTGCCTACACAATTCATAAAAAATGCATACAAAATCGAGAAGAGTGCATAAACAATCGAGAAAAGTGCATAAACAATCGGAAAAAGTGCATAAACAATCGAGAAAAATACATACACAATCACGAAACTACATACAAAATATATAAAAATGCATACATAATCGAGAAAAATGCATACACAATGTATAAAGTTCATACACAATCCATAAAGTGTATACACAATCCGAAAAATCCATAAAAATGTATACACAATTCAGAAAACTCCATACACAATAGAATAAGTGCATACACGGTCGAGAAAAGTGTATATAATATCATAAAATTGCATACACATTCTAAAAAGCTACGTTTTTATATGTGTTCATAAACTCTAAAGTTCAAAAGTTATTATTTTATTAACATTATGATTATTTTGTATATTATTACAACATCAAGGTTATATTGTCAGTAAATATTACTACAAGAACTCAGTTGCAATTTAAACTAATTTTATCAAATTCTCACTTGAAGGTCCCTGCCTCCATAGATATTTAATATCACCTAGGGTTTGTCCAAAACCCGCCACCTCCACTGATGGGGCTGGATAAAGGTAGCAACCACGGGAGGAGAGAGAACGGTGGTGGTAGATCTCGATGGAGATCAGAGAGAAGGGCATAGATGATGATAATATATATATAGAGAGAGAGGCATATTAATAGAGAGAGATGGAGAGGAGAGACCGTCAACGGAGTTCCAGCTACGGTGATGGCAGCTCGGACAGCGGAGATTCGTCGGAGACGGTGGTGGGTTCGTCGGAGACCGTGGTGGGGGTGTAGTCGAGCCTAATTCTAGGGAGAGAAAGTGTGATGTTTTAATGGATTAAAACATATTTGAACTCCCTTTTATATTTATGACAAAATAGAATCTAAATGTAGCAAAAAGTTTGGGGTAGTGTTTTTTGTAATAACGTTTCAAAACTAGCACTTGGATGGCATTTCCTTTATTTTCTAATTATGTAATTTTAAAAAGCCACTATAGTTATAGGTTTTGTCTTGAGTTAGCAGTGTTAACCAATAATTTTCTTTCACTTAATGATAATTTCTTAACTTCCAAAAATATAATAAAAAAGTTAAGAAGTCTAGAGAAAATGTTATAATATCCGAAAAAGGGGTACTCATTCTGAAAAAAATGGTATGCATTTTTTTTAAAAAGGTATGTAGTCTAAAAAAATGGGGTTTTATGGTCTTTGTACCCTGAATTGGTATTGTTTTCTCTATTAGTACAATAAATACTTATTTTTCTTATTTAGTACCGTGAATTCAAGTTTTTTTTATTATATATTTTGAACTATTTCGTTATTTTGATACCCTGAATTGTAAATTATTTCAAATTTAGTACCCTTAATTCTCAATCTTATTTAATTAGTACTATGAATTTAATTATTTTGGTGCCATGTGTCACATAGTTGTACGAAATAGTTTAAAATAATATTTTTTTTTGAATTCATGGTACTAAACAAGAAATTTAAGAATTTAGGGTACTAATCAAGAAAATAACAACAATTCAGGGTACAAAACCTAAAAAAATGGTATGTATATGAAAACCGAGTATGAACTAAAAAATTGGAAGGAAGTTGAAAAGTGGGTGTAACCTAAAAGTCACATTCTGAGGAAAAAAAACAAAACACTTTTCGGTTTTCAAAACTTTTTTTCCGTGAAAAGATTTAAAAAATAAAGATTTTTTTTTTTTCATAAATCTTGAAAAATTAATGGGTTTTTCACTTTTCTAGATTTTTTTTTTCTAATTTTTCTAATTTTTTATTTTTTGTAACTTATTGTAAAATTTTAGAATATCTTTATCATCATAACTTTTTTTTTTGTTTATAAAGAGAAAAGGTAGGTGAGAGAAGTTTTTTGAGCATCGTAATGAATGGCAATTGTTGGGAAGAAATGGTTTGTGACATTTGTTTTTGATAATATATTTTACAAAAATTGAGCCTAATAACAAAACCAAAATATTTAAGGTTTCTAATAGCTTTCAAACATATTGAATGATGAGGCTAGCAACGCCGCATGGGTCCTCCACCACTAGACACTACTGTCAATATGACATCAATACCCCCCCCCCCCCCCCCCAATCCCGCCCAATCTCTCGAACTATGCCTTGATCTCGGATCATTTCTATCTTCACTACTTTGTGATCGCCTGTTCTCTCTCTCTCTCTTTGTATTGGTTGTTATCGTCTCTCCTTGTCTCTCCCTCACTCTCATCAAGTGTGCGTAGCTCTTAGCTATAGGGCCATGACTCACCGTCACGACTAGAACAAGATAATTGAATAATACTAAACATTATATATATATATATATATATATATATATGTGTGTGTGTGTGTGTGTGTGTGTGCGCGTGTGTGTGTATATATATCTATATATCTATATATGTGTATATATATATCTATATATGTGTATGTTTGTTATACATTTGTTTATAAAAACAAGAAAAATTATAATTGTTTAACTGATAATGACGAATCTTAATAATAATTACAGTTTTATCTAGCAATTATTTCCTAATTTTCAAGATTAAATTGTAAATTTGAAAAAATATAAACTTTTTGGTAATATAAATTGTATTTTTCGTTTACTTTTATTGTCCATGGCGTTTTAGAAAGTGTTCAAATTGTGTCCGCGGAAGGGTCCATGTAGTCAACATGTCAATACGTCAAGTACACAGATGTTGAACAGTCCGACACGTGAAATGGAGTGTCGGATGAGTGTTCGCGTGTCCGTGTATCTAACACGCACATGTCGTCTTTTGTTTAGTGGACTTCTTCTGTACTTTTTCGATTTTCTGGACTTCTAAATTTTTTTCAAATTTTTATATCCATTTTGTCAAACTTCATACTATTTTTCCAAATATTTTACCTGAAAATTTCAAAATCATACTCGTATTTAAAAAAATCATTTCCAGCTTTTTGTTTGTGCCAATTTTCTAAATTTCATACCTAATTATTTCAAATTTCTTATCCATATTTGTAAATTTGTAACTTATTTGTAGTACTCATATTATTTAAATATTAGACTCATTTAATATTTTTCATCACAAGTACACCTCAAGACCGCTCTCACAAGTCATATATAGATATAATTATAGACCGAAAAGTGAGAAAAAAGAGAAAGAAATGAAGGATTAATCGTCGCAGTGGTTACATCAAAAAGCAACATCAATTTTATTAAAAGACTATTTTCACCAAACTTAATTTAGTTAAATTTTAGAATTTTCAAGTTCTGATACCCATGCATTTGTTCAAATATTTCACAATTTTTACCAAAACTTAATTTAGTTGAATTTTAGATTTTTCAAGTTCTGCTACCCGCATTGTTCAAGTATTTCACATTTTTTTTAGCAAAACTTAATTTTAATATATAATAAATTTAATCTATGGTTGCATGTTGACCGTCCGGGACACGCATCAAAATTAACATATTATTTTGACCGTCTCGGAATTTTCTAGATTTTTTTTTAGTCTTAACCAGTCTTGCATAGATAGAAACAGTCTTGAACAATATAATTAGGAAATAGTCTTTCTTAAACAACATAATTAAGAAACAGTCTTAACCACATAATTAGAAAAACAGCATAAACATCGATTTTTCAGAACAGATTAAAATTGTTTAGATATTCATATCGATTTTAATCAGGTGTGCTGGACCTGCTGATGGATCTGCAGCTGCAAGATCGTCAGAATTCAGTTCTTGCAGCGGTGGCAACTGTGGATGTGAAAATGGTGAATCTTGTAGTGCATGGGTAGTCAAAACAGCGTAATTGGGAAACACCCTTAGGCACACAATGCAACATATTGGGATGAGATGAAATACATCTATGGATTCATCTTCCACATATTTCAAGAACTCTTCCTCAAACAGCGATTGGAAGAAGGAGTGAGTCCAGACAGCTTCATTCTCAGTCAAATCAATACACATTTTGTTATATTTTCCTGCAAAAGAGAGAGAAAGTGTCCATAATTTTCTAGATTGATTCATATTAAAACAACAAAAATATTTCTTATATTAAATATGAAAATTCAATTTTGTAAAGATGTTACTCATTTAATATTTTACGTCACAAGCACACCTCACCACCACCTTCACAAGTCATATATATATATATGTGTGTGTGTGTGTGTGTGTGTAAAAGTGATGGTCACCAAACTTAATGTAAGAATCATTGATTAGTACATAAATACGTACTTAATTTCTAAAAAGGAACAATTTCAACTCTTATTTATTATTGGGTACATATAGTGTAATATTTGAATATCAAAGTTAAAAATAAGGAGTAAAATAAAGTTAGCATCATGTAGCATATGTACTAATATTTAAATATGTTTAGAGTATGCGTTTTCTTTAATTAAGTAATAATAGTATTTATCATTTTATCATTTTCCCAATTTTAATTCAAGTGAATTTTTGACAAGATCTGATACCCATGGTAAAAGTATTTTACAATTTTTACCAGAACATTTAAATTTTAAAATAAACGATTTTTAATTATGCACGTTTACCATTTGTGACATGCGTCAAAACTAACATAAGCAAATTAACTTAATGTGTATTCGAGGCTTTTTAGATTGATCTACACAATAATACCATAAATCTTTCTTATATTTATTATGGAAAATTCAACTATGTAAAAAGGTTACTATAATCGGAAGCAACCAGTCGGCAAAGGACATAGTAGCGAACAATTCGAATAAGACAAACAATAATTCATAATTTTGATCGAATTTTTAATGAATTAACAGTTTGCCTAAAATATAGGAATAATCGATTCCAATGAATACTGCAAATAATAGCATATCTATACCAATTTGACCTACTTTTGTTAAAAGGTAAAATAAATTTTCATTGAATTCATATTGCATCAATCTTCACATGTTTTGTTATTTAATTTTAAGAAATTAATATAAAAAAAAGTATGGGAATACTTAATAATTTCTCGTTTATAGATAACAAAAGATATTTCCAAATATAAAGAAAATGTCATAACAAAACGAATATTTATATTGATTATGTATTATTTTAGTCAAGTTCTGATACCATTGTACAAATATTTTATAATTTTTACCAAACATTAAAAATTTCAAATACGGCAGATTTGATTTATGGTGGATGTTGAGCGTTTGGGATGAACGTTATAACTAAAATAAGCAAATTAACGTAATGTGTAGCCGAAATTAACATAAGCAAATAGCAAAAATCTTTCCTATTGAATTTTAAAATATGTTACTATAATCCATTGAGAACAATTCGAATACGATAAACAATTTTTCATAATTTTGACTGAAATAAATAGATAAAAATGAATTGTCAGTTTGTGCAAAAAATAGAAATAATTAATTCGAATGAATACTGAAATAATGAGAATATCTATTAATTTTTGATTAACATTTGGTAAAAAAGTAAAGAATATTTTCATTGAACTCACACTGCATTGCATGAAGTCAGTCTTCATGAACTTCGTTAATTACTTTATAATTTATCATATATAAAAAAAAATACTATATACTTTATTATATTTAGTAGCATCATGTAGCATATGTAATAATATTTAAATATTTTTTAAAGTGTGGGTTTTTTTAATTAAATAACAATAATATGTATGTTTTCATTGTTTTTCCAAACCTAATTCAGGTGAAATTTCGACAAGATCTGATACCAATGGTACAAGTATTTCACAATTTTTTTATCAAAACATTTAAAGTTTACAATAAATGGTATATAATTTATGGTTACATGTTGACCGTCCAGGACACGCGTGAAAACTAACATAAGCAAATTGACTTAATGTGTCACTACAAAATAATATTGAATTTGTGAGAGTCAAAAATAGTTACACAACTGTCACTAGTTCGAAATCTTGTCACAAACTTGTCACAAATTGACTATGCTATCACAAATCCATCACAATAACCGTAACTATTTAGATCGTTAAAAAAAATGCCGTCACAATTCCTGTAGGTAATGTGATATATTTTTTGTACTGTGTACTCGGAACTTTTTAGATTGATCTAAACATTAATACCAAAAACCTTTCTTATATTTATTATGGAAAAATCGACTATATAAAAAGGTTACTATAATCCATTGAGAATAATTCAAATACGATAAACAATAATTCATAATTTTGACCAAATATTAATGAATTGGCAGTTTGCCTAAAATATGAGTAATCAATTCGAATTAATAATCAACATAATAGCATATCTACACCAATTTGACCTTTTTTTCTTAAACTATAAAGTATATTTTCATTGAATTCATATTGCATCAGTCCTCATGCATTCGTTAATTAAGTTTAATAAATTAATATTAAATAATAACAAATAACACATAAATACCAAAAATCTTTCTTATATTTATTATGGAAAAATCAATTGTATAAAAAGTTTACTCTTCCATTGAGAAAAATTCGATTACAAAAACAATAATTCATAAATTTGACCGAAATATATATATATATATATATATATATATATATATATATATATATATATATATATACACATATATTTATGGGGGAGGATACATACACACATAAAAAAATACATACACACATAAAAAAAAAACTATGTTTACACATCCATCTCAACTCTCCGGTTGATTTAATTTTAATGGTCAAGATTGATTTTATTTACTTAGTAAAAATACATTTCTAAAAAAAAAAAAAGGCTCATTGCCCATCACCACCACCACCATCGTATATTTCAATGATTTATATCATTTTTTGGCTAACAAGTTAGGTTAACTATTAAGAAAGTCAATTATTTGGCCGGGAAATTGGAATTTTGTTGGTAATATATTCAAGATCTATGAAATTCCAAAGGCCAATCTTATGCATATCCTTATAAAAAAAAAGTACATAGTGAAATGATATTTAGGAGAGCTTAGCGATATATAGGAGTATGTCGCTAATTCTAGGTGAAATAAAAAGTAACTAATTGGAAATAACTTAGATTAATTTTAAACCATTATATAAAACTCATTTGGGGTCCATATTGCTTATATGAATGGAAAAATGCACGGAAAAAAAATAAAGAATAAGAGAAAGATAGTTTATTTATTTATTTAATTAAATGATTAAATCTAGGTCATTGAAAATAAAAGAGAATGTAGGATTGAGATGGATGTGTAAACATAGTGTTTTTTATTATGTGTGTATTGATCATTCTCCTATATTTATATATGTTATATATATGAATATATATATATATATATACATACTGGTTACTTTTCGGATATTATTCAGGTTTAATGATTCAGTTTTCGGTTACGGTTTTTCGTTGGTTTGGCGGTTATAGTTTCAAAACCCTAACCCAAACCGCAACCATCAGTCTCGGTACGGCCAAAACTTTATTCGGGTTTATAGCGGTTATCGATTTTTTGGTTTCGGATGGATTTACGATCGGGTTTCGGGTCTCGGTCTATTTTGCCACCCTTATGCGGCGGTGCTAGCCTCATCCTTCAATATGTTTGAAAGCTAGTATAAAAGTTAATTATTTTGGCTTTTGTTGTAGAGCCTTAATTTTTCTAAATTATATTATTAAAAACACATGTCACACTACAAAAAAATACTTAAATAACTACGGGATTAGTGACGATATTTTTTGTTACGAGCTTATTAGCGACGGTTTTTATGACGGATTTGTGACGGTTTAGCCAATTTGCGACAGATTTGTAACAGCTTTTTAAATTAGCGACAGACTTGTGACAGTTTTTAACTCTCACTAAATCAAGAATTATTTTGTAGTGTGATAAACCATTTCTTCCCAACGATTACCATTCATTGCAATGCTAACAAAACTTCTCTCACCTACGTTTTCTCTTTATAAACAAATAAATGTTATAATAATAAAGATATTCAAAAAATTTACAAAAATTTACAAAAATGAAACTTAAAATTATAAAAAAAAATCTAGAAAATTGGAAAAAAACCCAATATTTTTTCAAAATTTATGAACAATCAACTGTTAAAAAAAACTTTTCATGGAAAAAAAGCTTTTAAAACCGAAAAGTGTTTTTTTTCCCTTCAGAATGTGCCTTTTGGGTTATACCCATTTTTTCAACTTCCTCCCAATTTTTTTAGTTCATACTCATTTTTCATATCACTACATGAAAAAATGTCCATGCCGACAAGAAAACTTCTTCCCAATTGAGGGTGGTAAATCTAACTTTGTTAGTTCACGCAAAACTATTTTTACCCAAAAAAACAGGCACTAAAAAGTTAAAATATTTAGAATTTTAAACAACCGACAAAAACTAAAAATTTCTCGACAGAAGAATGACCCCTCAAATTGATTCGTCGTCAAGTTTTTTGGGTGAGGTTTATGGCCTTCCAATATTTTGCGCTTAATTTCTGCCGACAAAGTACCTCCCTTCATTAGCTCAGATGACTGCAACCCGACGAATTTATGTTTTTTCGGCACAGATTGTTTTTCTTGTAGCGTACATGCATCCCATTTTTTGAGTTTTTAGCATTTTTGTACCCTGTATTGTTTATGTTTTCTCGATTAGTCGCATGAATTCTTAAATTTCTTGTTTAGTACCATGAATTGAAGTTTTTTTTTTATAATTATTTTGAACTATTTCGTACATATATACCAAAATAATTAAATTCAGAGTACTAAACAAAAAAATAAATGAGAATTCAAAGTACGAAATTCAAAATAATTTAGAATTAAGGGTATCAAAATAAAGAAATAGTTAAAAATTTTAAAAAAAACTTTGAACTGAGGGTACTAAAAAAAAATTAAGAATTTACGCTACTAATCGAGAAAACTGTACTAATTTAGGTTATAAAAACCATAAAACCCCATTTTTTAGACTACATACTTTTTTTTACAGAATTCATACCATTTTTTACATCCCAAGATATTATAACATTTTTTCTAGACTTCATAACTTTTTATTTCATTTTTGGAATTTAAGAAATTATCATTAAGTGAAAGAAAATTCTTAGTTAGTACTGCTAACTCAAGACAAAACATACAACTGTAGTGGATGTTTAAATATTACATAAATACAAAATAGTAAAGCAACTTATTCAAAAAAATTTATCAAAAGTTCACCAAATAACTCTGTCGGAAACCATATAGCTATTTGAGAAAATTCTATAAATAAGCATGCGCAAAAAAAAGAAAGTAATCATTTCTCTCTTGATAATGTAAAATATTTTATTGCACGAACAACCAAAACACTTTTTTATTCTTCATATCTCTTTTGGACTTTATTTTTTCCCCCCGAGCTCACACATTTCTTCTTCGGATTTGATATACTTTTTCTGTACTTTTACCATTTTTATAACTTCATAAAGTATTTTTTTTTCAAAATTTTAGATACCTTTTTTCAATTTCATACCATTTTTTCAATCATTCTACCAAAATTTTCAAAATCATACACATGTTTAGCAAAATCATACCCAACTTTTTTGTTTGTGCCCATTTTCTTCAACTTCACACCTAATAATTTCAAATTCGCATCCATTTTTGTAGATTGTTAACTCAATTTGTAATATTTCTATATTTTAGGATTAGACTCATTTAATTTTTTTTTGTTACAATTTCACCTCATCACCGCCCTCGATCACAAGTCATATATAGGTATAAACGAAGAGCGAAAAGTGAGAAAAAAAGATATAAATGAATGATTAATCATCGGTCGTGATTACATCTAAAAGCCACATCAAATTTCTTAAAAAAATATTTTCATCAAGCTTAATTTGCCTGAAATTTCAATCGTTCAAGGTCTGATACCAATTGTACAAATATTTGACAATTTCTATCTAAACATTTAAATTTTAAAACAAAGCAGCTTTAATTTATGGTTGCATGTGGACCCTAAATATCCGAACATAAATAGCAAAAATATAAACAAATAAACATAAAGGAAATAAATCAAGGATTAATCATCCGGGACACGCGTCAAAACTAACATAACCATATTAACGCAATGTGTACTCGAAATATCCAAACATAAATAGCAAAAATATTTCCTATATTAGATATGAAAATTCAAATTTACAAAGATGTTAATATAATCTATTGAGAACAATTCGGATATGACAAACAATATTTGATACTATTGACCAAAATATTTAATAGTATGAATTAGCAGTTTGCAAAAAAAGAAGAAAAATAATAATCAATTGAATGAATACTGAAAATAATTAGCATATCTACAAAATTTTGACCAACTTTTTTCTAAAAAGTAAAGAATATTTTAATTTAATTCATATTGCATCAAGTTTTGGTCTTTACGCCCTTCATAAATAAATTATAAGAAATTATTTAAAAAAATGTATTAAAATACACTATAATTTATAGTACATAAATTCCATTTTCAAAAAAAATTATATTGATAGTTAATGTGGCAAATGACTTAAAAAAACTATGTCAAAAATTATATGTACAATTTTTATACTAATCTCAAATAAACTCACTTGCCTAATATTTTTCAAGTATCACCTATGTAGTAAAGGCACGCATTCGCTTGTCTGACTTGACACGATACAGACACGAAAAAACAGCAACGTTTCAAAATTTAAGACACGACACGACTGGAACATGACAATTAAATAATAATAATAATAAATATATTTTATATATGGGTTGCTATGCATATTTTTTATAAAAAGAAGAAAAATTATAAATGTTTTAAATGCAAATGATGAATCTTAATAATGATTAACTTTTTTCATCTAGATATTTGCTAAATTTTTATACGAAATTGTAAATTTTGAAAATATAGAAACTTTTTAGTAGTGTAAATTGTGTTTCTCGTTACTTTAAATGTCAACGGCGTTTTAGAAAGTATTTAAGAAATGTTTGGGTGGTCAACATGTCAATACATGAACGACAGGAGAATTGAAGAGTCTGATACGTGAAATGGAGTGTCGGACGGATGTCCGCGTATCCGTGTACGTCGTCCTTTCTTGGAGTCTACTTCTTCCGTAAATTTACCAATTTTTTGGAATACATAAAGTAATTTTTCAGGTTTTTATACTCATTTTGACAAACTTCATATATCTTTTTTAAATATTCTACCCAAAATTTTTAAAATCATACTCATATTTAGCAAAATCATACCCAACTTTTTGTGTGTGCCCATTTTCTCCAAGTTCATACTTAATTATTACAAATTTCTCATCCAATTTTATAAATTGGTAACTCAATTTGTAATAATTGTATTATTTTAAGATTAGACTCATTTAATGTTTTTTGTCACAAGGACAACTCAATACCGCTCTCACAAGTCATAATTAAATACAATATCGAAGAGCGGAAGTGATGAGAAAAAATGATTAATATTGGTTACATCTCAAAGTCACATCAATTTTCTTAAAAAACAATTTTCACCAAATTTAATTCGACTGAAATTTCTACCAGCCGAGTTCTGATACCATTGTACAAGTATTTAAAAAATAATTCCAAAACATTTGAATTTTAAAATAAAGCAGATTTAATTTATGGTGCATGTTGACTGTTTGGGATACACGTCATAACTAACATAAACAAATTAACATAATGTGTTTCCGAAATTTTCTATATTGATCCATAAATAAATAGCAAAAATCTTTCTTATGTTAAATATTAAAAATCATCTTTATAAATATGTTACTATAATTCATTGAGAACAATTCTGTCACGCCCCAAAATCCGTAAGACACGGACACAAGGCGTGACCTTTTTAAACAAAAGGAAAAAGAAGCTGCTGGTATAAAATTATAGTTTTAAAAGAAAAAGATTTGCGAGCTAAAGGAACAATTAAACAACTAAATAAAAATATTTGCAAAACGCGGCTACAAGACAAGAAGGTTTGAAAAGATTTATAAAAGGATAACAAACGAATGAAATTTGTCCGTAGGCTACAACCTCAAAAATGTAATCTAAGTAAAAAGAAAGCAACTGAAAGAAACCCCGAGCCCATGTGATACATTGCTAATGCTCCTATCCGAATGTGTCAACCTAAGTCGTACCTGAAAAACAAAACTGTAACGGTGAGTCCCACGGACATACATAGACGGGACGGCACCACAAGATACCGTCGTTCCATCCCATAAATGCAAGAACTCACAACAACTACAATAACAACGTATAAAAAAAATAAGAAATAAAATAATATCGTACAACCAAAATAAATCAAATAACTTCAACACACATCTATAGCAAACATGGACCTCTCACGCCACCTATCGCAGTCCGTAAGGTAGGTCATTCCCTATACCCCTCGGCCGTCTTATGTCCCCGGTATAGAAAGGGACATAGACCATTGCTAACAAAATATAGATTTAAAGTGCGTACTTGGACCTCTTCACGTCACTCGCCCCAGCCCGTACGACGAGTCATTCCCTATACCCCTTGGCTGTCTTATGTCCCCGGTATAGGAAGAGACATAGACCATTGCTAACAAATAAATAATAAAAGGCATACTAGAACCTCTTCACGCCACTCGCCCCAGTCCGTAAGACGAGTCATTCCCTATACCCCTCGGCCGTCTTATGTCCCCGGGATAGGAAGAGAGATAGACCATTGCTAACAAATAAATATATCACAAGGCCTCGACCAATCATATTAAACCATTCAATTATCATATTCTCATACGTCACTTTAACGTAATTCAACAAAACCCATAAACAT
Source organism: Primula vulgaris (assembly GCA_963920805.1). Classification (NCBI taxonomy): domain Eukaryota; kingdom Viridiplantae; phylum Streptophyta; class Magnoliopsida; order Ericales; family Primulaceae; genus Primula; species Primula vulgaris. Next base: position 30,582,003 of record OY987214.1, on the reverse strand, counting down.
GGGTGCTAGATTCACAACTAGCCAAACAAGTCCAACAACATAAATCTCATTCAGACATTTTAACAAACACCTTGTATGCATAAACTACAATTCATCTTTATTCAACATAAATTTACCCAATTTCATCAACAACCATAATATCACATAATCAACTCATAAAACATGCAAACCCATCCATAATCTCATTAATTCGAAATTAACATGTCTGAATTCTCAACTTGTACAATTTAAATAATGGAATTAAAAGTGCAACAAATAAAACTCAATTAACAATTTAAAAACATAATTGAGAAAAAAGGCAAAACCCCCAATATAAAATAAACGCAAGACCTAACCCTAATATACACTCTCGTCTAGTCGCAATGGATAACCCTCGTCTAGAGGCTTCCGGTAAGAACTCTTTAATGGTGGTTTCTTCTTCTTCTTCCTAAGCTTGTAATCTCTCTCTTCTATCTTGTTTTTCTGTTTTATGTTTTGAAAGTGGGCTGAAAAGAAGTTTAGCAAACTGTTTTGAGAGAGTTTGGCGAAGCGAACTATTTGATCCCCAAAGTTTTAAAAGTTAACCCATGATCCAAAAATATTATTTTACTACTCAAAAATAACAAGTTTTTAGAAACAAATCTATTTGGTCCTTTTTATTTATAAAATTAGTAACAGGTTTTTAAAATAAAGTTTTTCGGAAGAGTTTCGGTTTTTGGCTAAAAATTAGTCGAGTGACCGGTTTTTGGTAAAATTTGTATAAAACGTTTTTGGATAAATTAAATCATGAATAAAACTATTTATAAAAATACGGGATGTTACAAATTCGAATACGACAAACAATATTTAATAATTTTGACCAAAATAATTAATTAGGAAAAAATGAATTGTCAGTTTGCAGGAAAAAAAGGAATAATTAATTCGAATGAGTACTGAAATAATAAACATATCTATAAAATTTTGACCAACGTTTGGTAAAAAAAAGTAAAGAATATTTTCATTGAATTCATATTCATTGAATTCATATTGGTACAAAAAAATCGGTCATCACGCGCTTCTTTAATTAATTTTAAGAAATTAATATAAAAAAGGTATGCAAATCCTATATAATTTATCATATATAAATAAAAAATAATAATTTATAATTTATAATTTATTAATATGTAGTAGCATCATGTAGCATATGTACTAATATTTTAATCTTGTTTAGAATGTGTGTTTTCTTTAATTAAGTAATACTAGTATGTATATTTTCATCATTTTCTCAATCTTAATTCGGATGAAATTTCAATAAGATATGATACCCATGGTACAAGTATTTCACTATTTTTACCCGTGATACAACTATTCCACAATTTTTATCACAATATTTAAATTTTATAATAAAGGAAATTTAATTTATGGTTGCATGTTGACCAACTTAGACACGCGTCAAAACTATCATAAGAAAATTAACCTAATGTGTACTCAAACTTTTTAGATTGATCCACACATAAATACCAAATATATGTCTTATATTTATTATGAAAAAATCAATTGTATAAAAAAGTTACTACAATCCATTGAGACTAATTCGAATACGACAAACAATATTAATTCACAATTTTGACCGAAATATTAATGAATTGGCAGTTTGCCTAAAATATATGAGTAATCAATTCGAATGATTACCGAACATAATAGCATATATACACCAATTTGACTAGCTTTGTTAAAAAGTAAGATATATTTTTATTGAATTCATATTACATCGGTCCTCATGCGCTTCGTTAATTAACTTTAATAAATAAATATAAAAAGGTATTAAAATACTTTATAATTTGTCGTATATAAATAACAAAAAATATATTTGTACTCGAAACGTTTTAGATTGATCCACACATAAATACCAAAAATATCTCTTATTTATTATGGAAAAATCAATTGTATAAATAAGTTACCATAATCGATTGATAACAATTCAAATACGACAAACAATAATTCATAATTTTGACCGAAATATTAATGAATCGATAATTTGTATAAAATATATCAGTAATCAATTCGAATGAATATTGAACATAATAGCATATCTACAGTAATTTGACCAGATTTCGTTAAAAGGTAAATAATATTTTCATTCAATTCGTATGGCTTGAAGTCGGTCCTCACACGCTTCATAGATAACTTTTAAGAAATTAATTAAAAAATGTATTAAAATACTTAATTTGTCGTACATAAATAACAAAACTCATCTCCAAATATAAAGAAAATGTCATATCCAAAGGAAATTTTATATTTACAATGTGCTAAATGAATTAAAAAACTATTTAAAAAAAATATATTTGTACCATGTTTATACTACTCTCAAATATAGTCACTTGTCATTTTTTTCAGCCCAAGCAATATGAGTGAGGATCTTAGGTTATACTATTTAGGGTTTTTTCAAAATGGAACACATATTACTAAAAAAGAAAAAAACAGATACATATATATCCACGCGCTAGTGTGTAAGAGGGGTGTCAGTGTACTTCTCTCTGTTGACTTTTGTCAATAAAAAGCAAATTATTAAATGCATCATTGCTGTACCATTTGACTCTGTTGATTTTGAGATTTAGTCATTTACTTATGGTCAACGTAATCAAACACTTGTCTTATGTTTTTTCTACTCTCCTTGTGTATATAAACCCTCAACCTTACCCATTAGACTAATATCCCAATTTAAGAAATATATATACATATATTTAGAGAGAGAGATAAGAAAGATGGTGAGGCCTCCTTGCTGTGACAAACAGGTTGTGAAGAAGGGTCCATGGACACCTGAAGAAGATATAGTTTTGGTTACTTACATAAATGAACATGGACCTGGGAACTGGAGGGCTGTTCCCATCACTACTGGTAGATTTTTTATCTTTTTTTATTTCCTTCTGTTTTTAGCTTTGAAGTTGCTTTCCAGAATTAAATGATATTTATTTATACATGGATTAAGAAATTCTGATCAATTTTCAAAATTCTGGAAAAGGGAGAAAATTGTTTGTTTTTATTTTAAAATATACCATCTATCTATTTTTTTTTTAAATCTCTTGCAGAAAAACATGTTCAAAAAAATCTTAATTTATTACTATACATCTAAAATTTCTTAAAAAATATTTAGATCAGAGACTATTCTTTTTAAATTACAATTACCTGATTAGTTATTTGGATTTCTTTTATGGTTAAATCTTATTGTTTCTCAATTCAATATAAGGGCCCATATTTATGAGTTTATATTTATTTATATAGAAAAAAGATGCATACGCTTTCTGAATTATATATTTATTCTGTATTATTTTATGTGATAATATAGAGCAATAATAGCTTATACAGTGAAGATGTGTGTGTATAATATATATATATATATATATATATATATATATATTAAAAGATTTATTTCAGAGATTCAATGTATCTCAATTCTGAATCCAATTATCGCACAGTGATGTATATCCTTTAAACTCATCCTCAATTTATTTATGTTACCCCCCCTTCTATCAACATATTTGCTGATTTTTATTTATTGCCTTAAATATAGGATTGCAAAGGTGCAGTAAGAGTTGCAGGCTGAGGTACACTAATTACCTAAGGCCTAATATCAAACGTGGAAATTTCAATGAACAGGAAGAGAAGATGATCATCCATCTTCAGGCTCTTCTAGGCAACAGGTAATTTCAATCTCCTTTTTTATATGACTTAAATCTAGATATTAATTTCTCAAACTTAACTACCCTCCTCCACTAATATATAATTTGATATATCCTGACATAGTACAAATTTGTTTCTCTAATTTAATTATAGAATAATAGCTTCATAGAAATTAGAAAGTTGTGTAGATTTCTCTGTTCAAGCCTATAATTTGAGTTCTACTTCTAAAGTTTGAGATACACTGCCCCACTAGTAATGGTTTCTATATTTCATGTTAGACATTAGATTTCTTCCTAGCTTTGTTTTAAAGCTCTTTGATTAATTTATACATCAAGTAAGAAGAATTATATGTCAATTATATCTTATATATATTAGTCAACAATATTTTCTTTTAATCAGTTGCATATGCATGTCCTTAATTACAAACGGTTTGTCGGTTTCTCCATCTGTAGTTTTTCGATTTAACAACCGTGTACAGAATCACAATCTACAGCTTTCTCAAAATAGTCAAACATGTTTACGAACTGCATTTGGTGAAAGAAAACTTTTTTGTTTGTTTATAGTGTTGCTTTTTAGGCATATAAACTTGATTCCAAAATTTGAAAGATGAATACCTTCAACATAAATAAATATCAGTAATATCTATATTTTTTTCCTTGAAAGTAAATTTCTTGTATAAATTGAGCCAGGTGGGCTGCAATAGCTTCATACCTTCCCCAGAGAACTGACAACGATATCAAGAACTACTGGAACACTCATTTGAAAAAGAAGCTCAATAAACTTCAGGGATATGATGAAGGGCAATCCCAAGATGGACCGAAGACATCTTATCGCTCTAATGTTTCGAAGGGTCAATGGGAAAGGAGGGTCCAAGCAGATATCCAAACAGCCAAACAAGACCTTTGTGAGGCACTCTCCCTTGACAAATCAAGCAGCTTAAGTAACCTAAAACCGCCCTCTTATGATTACCACCAAACAAAGTTACCCCCCGCTCTATATGCTTCAAGTACCCAAAACATAGCTAAATTGCTCCCAAGCTGGATGAAAGAGTCGCCAAAATCATCATTAACAAGCTCTCGCTCTAGCGCTAGTACGTTGGCTTTCAATAACGTTGGTGGAGGATTTGACCCACTCTTTAGCTTCGGCTCTTCAAACTCAGATGGATCTCAATCGATCTCCGTGAATGATTATAACACAAACATCTTCACACCGGAGAACAACCTCTTTCAGGATGATCAGAACAGGACAATTGCGGGTCTAGGTGTGAATAATCAAGTGCCTTTCACAATGCTAGAGAAATGGTTGTTCGATGATGGTGTTGCTCAAGGACAAGGAGGGTCGATGGATATGCCCTTCTCCAGTGGCTTGTTTTGAGTCGTTTTCGCGAGAAATGCTAGGGACTATTGGACGGTTTAATAAATCACAATTCCCAGCAGATGACGAACATCTCAGCACATATAAATCATGTGTCGACATAACGACCACCTGCTGGAGATGGTTCTTAGCATTTCTTGTTTAGGTTGCTTTCAGCTTTATATGTCAGTTTTATAGTTTGTTGCCAAAAAAAACATATATAATGTTTTGCTTTTCCTAATGTGAAGATGTATAGGTGATGTTACTTATATTTGAAGTTTGAATCAAAGAAATGTAAATCTCAGTTAATCTATACAACTATTGGCAATGTAAACTCTTTTAAATAATTCGAGTTTGTGTTTTACATGTCAAGTTTTATAGTAAATGTTTGGTTTGTCCAATTTTCCTTATGCATCACATGTGTGAGGTTTTGACTTTTGCCTAAATTAAAAAACTTGGTTATTAATGATACTGACTGCACTGCCCGTGCAAACCATGCTGTAAAGGTATTGGTGGATACACAAGTCCCTCATAAATATTACATTGAATTTTGCTTCATTTTCAAATGTCTTTAGTTTGGAATGCTTCAAAGTCCCATAGCTATGAATTATGATTTTAACCGGCACTAAAACTAGTGGCAATTACTACCTAGTACGAGTTCAACGTAGAACGTAATTTTATTTTATTTTAAAAATAAAATAAAATTAAACGGACCAACTATATTAAAAAAAAAGAGTGTCCTTCCCGAAGGCAAAGCAAATACAAGAACATCAGAAAAAATCGAAGCTAGCCATCAACAAGTTTGGGGCTTAACCTTCACGCTTAATCAAAAATCTATCTCGATAAGATTTGCCCAAATTTTCATACTTATTCATACAATTCACTAAAAAAAATTCAATTAACCTAAAAATTTAGCCGGGACTGAGCGTAAATCATTGTTTTCTTACCCTTGATTATCATGCATATAAAACTTTTTTAACACATCTAATTATCTCTCTCTACACCATTTTATCTTATTCTATAATTATCATATTTTCTCTCAACATAAAGTACTTTTGTTACCATGAAATTCTTCCTATATGTTACCGTGAAAAGAAGATATATCAAGATAAAAATATTATTTTTATCTTGATACTTTTCGATGAAAAATGTGTGGCTATTGTGGCTAGCTACTCTCTTTTTTTGAAAGTGTAACGAGTTATTCCATTCTTTGAACAATGATTATAGTACTTGGTACTTTTTTATATTATTTAATTGTTTTCATTCAATCAATTGTTGTTTGATTTCTATCTTGTCATGCAAAGATTTTGAGTTTAGACGGAAAAAATACATTTGGTGTAGTGTACTAAATGTTGTTACCGCTATAGATAATGACTATCGAAGATAATATTTAAAGTACTCATCTAGAGGCTTAAAAATGTTATGGCTTAAAATTTTTTAACTACATGTTTATAGGTATACACTTGAGAAATTATATATTAGAAAATATACATGTTGATATGCACTGAAAACTTTCGGTTTTTTGGTCGGGTCGGTTTCGGTTATCTTCCGGTCTTATAAAATCTTCGGTCGGGTTCGGTCGTTTTTTTGAGAAAAAATTAGGCAGAATATCCGTCCGGTACCCAGATATGCGATCTGTCAAACGATTTTCGGTCTTCGTATATTTCGGTTTTAACCAACTTTTAGATTCTTTTTATGTTAGTAAATTGTTTTATTTCAAAATTATAATTATAATTTTTATTCTTTATTTGTTTTCTTTTGTTTTTATACAAATTTCTTTTTGTTGTAAATTTTTGTTAATAACTTATTATATAAGAAAATATGTAAATATGCACCACTATATTTAACGACGGGAAACAGGAAATAGTGTACAGATGATCTTGACTCCACAGTGTTGCATATGTGTATAAAAATAACATATGAAGATAGGCACGAAAGGCAGGGGAGAGATAAGGAAAGAGAGAAAGAGGAAAAGAGAGCACACGAAATGAAGGAGAGAGATTGAATACGTAAGATAGAATAATTAGTTAGATCTATTAAATTTAAGTTGTTTGTTTGGCGAATAACAGTTTGAGAATAAAGTCACTTTTTGGTGATTCGGTTTGAAAAGTTTATTAATTAGTAAATTTTTTTTTACAAATTTCCCAAGTCGTTAATTAAATTAGATGGAAGTAAGTTCAAATTTTTATTTTGGTGATGTACTCTGTCGTCATAAATTTAACCTCATTAGTAATCGTTACCCACGCGTTGTGTATGCGATACGTACTGACATAGATATGATCCCGACAAATAAACTTAATATTTTTTTTAAATTTTAAATATCGAATGATTAAATATAATTAATTAACAATCGTATATAAAGAGTAACATAATGTTTTACTCATGATTTTGTTTGGAATATAAATGTGTGAAAAATAACATTTTTTAAGTTATTTATGTATTTGAATTGAGGGATGAGTAATTACAATATTAGAGTGAAGATATTTTTGGAAAATTTGGACAAAATTGCACTACAAAAAAATACCCAAATAACGACGGGATTAGTGACGGTATTTTTTGTTACGAGCTTATTAGCGACGGTTTTTATGACGGTTTTGTGACAGTTTAGTCAATTTGCGACAAATTTGTGACAAATTTTTAAATTAGCGACAGGCTTGTGACAGCTTTTGACTCTCATTAAATCAAAAATTATTTTGTAGTGTTGGGCAGCCTCAAAATGTTTAGATTGACTTATATTAATAGTATGATATATACATGTCACGTGCTTCATATACAAAAAAAAAATACAAATTTTAAAAAGTCAGATTTTATGAATTAGTTTTCTACAGATAAATAAAAAACTCTCGTAGATATGTAAATCATAATCTATATTATATATCTAGTTCTATATAAGGAAAAACTTGTTGCATAATGAGTGATCCATGTAAGTTCGAAAGACATTGCTTTTTCTATTTAATTTTATTTGGTCTAATTTTTAACAATTAATGAATGACTAAAAAAAAATATATCATAAGTTTCTCCCTGTAAAACAAACATCGCCATTTTTTCTCACTATGCCTCAACGAATAATTAATCATTGGAACTGCATCAACGTCGATGAGGACGGAGGTGGACTTGATAACTTTGACGTGCAATGAATTGATAACTCTGGCAAGATTGTATTTGCATGTAACTCAATCTGAGTGTAGTTATATTGATCAGAATTTAGAATCATTATTGTTGGTGCGTGACTCAGGATGCCGTTGTCGGCCGAGAGGTGTGTGTAGCAAAATGTAGAATGTGGTTTAGATTTGATAAAAAATAATAATAGAATTTTAAGGTTTTATATATTGTGGAGTATCTATTTTTCGTGTGATACAGTAAAACCTTTATACAGTATTCGAACCATGAGAAATTATTTTTCGTAAGAGCTCTGGTGTTCAATTCCCTACGTCTGCAATTAATTACACTATTTAAATTTTAAAATCTGAAGAAAAAAAATTGGGTTTGCACCTCGATTGGGTCGCATCTCAGACAGGTCGTCTGTTTTGACTTCTGGTTACATATTTTTTATCACAAAATTGGGAGAGAAAATATTGTAGGGAGAGAAGAGTTGTATTGTGAGAGCTTAATTCAGATTACGTTGTAATCCTCTTTATAATATATATAAGTGGCACGTGCAGCGGCTCGGGGATATAACTAGTGTTGGGTGAAACTGGTTAACAACTATCGTGTTCTTGTGTGTGGTTTCTTTTTATTCCATATATAGTGTGTGTGAGATTATTTGTCCTTATTTTAGATCACTCGTTTCTGTTGTAGTTTCCGCTATGCGGGTCTAGGAGGTGTCTGAATTCAAAAAAACAAAAACAAGCAAAATTTCGGATAGGTTTGAGTTTTGGAACTTGTTTCTAATAGTGTCTAACAAGGGGAAAAGTATTTTTATTATAAGTTATAGTCTTGCTGACATAATAAAAAATCATTTCTCAATAGATCCGATTACATATGCTTTTTCGCCTGTTTTTTTGTTTTAATTCTCGACTTTAATTTCTAATGACAGCAACGACTTCTTTGTGCCTCACCTCAACTTCGCCTCTGTCGATGGTGCCTTCTTATTACGCTGCCATTATCGTATGTTCATGATCTCCCTCCTTCCTAGCAGAACGATCACAAACAAAAGAGAAAATACGATTACAAATATAATCTAGATTTGGTTCAATTCACCATACAATTTTTGAGAGAAAATCTTATTCTTAAATGGCGAATGTGCTGAGCTAACGACGTATACCATAGAGGCAGTGATCTGAGCTGTAATGTGGAAACGACGGACTCCAGACATTGATCTAAGACCCTAGTTCTGCTTAAATGACGAGAAATGGATGGACCAATTTGTAATTTTTACCCTTGTGTTATTTAAAAGTGACACTTGAAACTTTATATTTAAATTTGAACACAAATAATACAAAAGACTCGATGAATTTTTGGATCAACCATACAATCTTTGAAAGAAAGCCTTATTCTTAAACGACGAATGTGCTAAGCTAATGACGTATACCATAGAGGCAGTGATCTGAGCTGTAATGTGGAAACGACGGACTCCAGAGGTTGTTCTAAGACCCTAGTTCTGCTTAAATGATGAAGAAGGGGATGAACCAATTTGTAATATTTACCCTTTTGTTATTTAAACGTGACATTTGAAACTTTACATTTAAATTTAAAGACAAATTATCCAAAAGAGACTTGATGAAATTTTGGATCAAAACTACAATTTGGTCCATACTATTCTCTAAAACTGACATTTAAAAGTTAAAGATAGAATAATTCTTGTTTTGTTCTTCCTACAAAATATTTAAGGATTCTTTTTACATAGGAGATAGAAGTTTGGAATCTACTACATAGGCATATGCTAAACATAAAATTTGCTCTACTAGTAGTTAAATATAGTAGAAAGACAATCATTCGATAAATTTGCTCATCTATTTTCTTACCAAGTTCGTTCGCCTACAGTTTTGTTGCAAGTCTCATAGGATCGAGTTCTAAATAACTTAGCGTCATCCTTCTTGTATTTTTTTAGCAGATCTTTAATGTGCTTCTCTTGATTAATAAAAGCTCATTCAATAGTTTGTTTTTTTGACGTAATACGAAGTAGTTAAGTTCTCGCATGATGCTCATTTCAGATATAGCTTACATAATCTAAGATAATTATTTGAACAAATAAAGTTTGAAAAAAAAATTATGAAGTCAGAGAATATGGTATGATGAAGTACAAATACAGGGTACGATGTCTGAAAAAATTGATATACAGTACGAAAAGGGTATGACCAATGAAAATAAGACTATAAAGTCTTTAAAAGAAGTTATAAATTAAGTGTGAGAAAATGAGTATAAAGTGTAGAGTCGCTTTTCGATAACTACAAACATATTTTGATGAAAACAAATATTTCTCTGGTTAAAAAATCCATTCAACCGAAAAAAAAGAGGCATTTTTCCATGAATAAAATGCTCTGTGGAAAAAATTCATTTCTTGTTAGAAAAACCTCTTTTGTGAAAAAGTTTTTCTTTAATAAAATTTGATTTTTATTGGGTTTTAATATTTTGGATTTTCTAAGAATTTATAGAAAATATCAATTATTTTTAACATATAAAGTATATTGTTTAGAAATAGAGATGATCTGTGGTAATATATAGATAGTTATTGTAGTAATAATTTTGGTTATGGCCCCTCGAAAACAGTTAATCGTTTTGGCGGTTACTCATAGATGACATATAGAGTAGCATGGTGTTTTTCCTATTTCGGATTTATTGTTGATATGCAACTTTTTATTGCTGTGTTGATAAGGAACAAAATGGAAATAAGAGAGGGAAAGCACGTGAAAAAGCTATTTTTGTGGGTCTGATATTCAGTAGTACTAAATTTGTTAATCACTGTGGAACTTATTTTCCTCTAGCTAGTCAAATGAACAATCACAATTATAAAAATAAGAGATGTGGACATAATATGGAGGTTGGATTTTTATACTACACTTTTTTCTGAAAAAACGTACAAACCGTAAAAAAAATCTACGGTTTGCAGTGTTTTTATGCAAATCGTAAAAAAAAATTACGGTTTGCAAAAATACATGCAAACCGTAAAAAAAATCTATGGTTTGCATGTATTTTTGCAAACCGTAAATTTTTTTTACGGTTTGCATGTATTTTTTTTTTTTTTTTTTTTGTAATTTCAATTTGTAAAATAGTAAAAAATATAAAAAATATGCAAATCCATAATTCACTTAGGTATATATAATTGTTTGTTGTTTGTTTATATTAATTATAGAAATTATAATAATTGTTGATATTTGTCCCATTTAATAAAAAAATTAGGATTTTTATTTAAATTTGTGTTATTTAGATATTTATTACTAATGGTTTGGTTATGATGGTTATTTGTTTTGATTGAGAAAAATAAAAATTGTTACGTTTTATTAATATTTACCCGTTTTGAAAATTAGGTGTTTTTATAAAATTATGTTTTTTAATTAGTTTGTTCGCCCAAATCACCAATAAAAATTGGGGTTGTTGATATTTTATCCGTTTTATAAAAAAATTGAGTTATCATTGTTTGGTTATCATTAAATGTGTTTGGTTATAATTAAAAAATTGAGTTATCATTGTTTGGTTATGAATATTGGTCCTATCAATTAAAATACAGAATATTTTTTACAAACATACAAATCAAACATACGAATCAAATTAAACTTACGAATTTATAACGTACAAATCAAACATACGAATCAAATTAAACTTACGAATTTATAATATTCCAACATAGGTAAGAATAAAACTTACAAATCAAACATAGAAATCAAATACAAAAAACACAAATGTGCATTTATTTATTTTTGTAACGAGTAAATCTTTTAAAGTTGGACGTAGGGAGCATCTTTCCCGCCGATGTTAATCTATCCGATAACGGCTCAGTAGACTCTTCGATTTCGTTTAGCTCCGGACGACGTCTCTGTCGATGCTGCGATTCTGGATGCGGAGCACGCTCATGGGATGTAAGTGTCAATCCTCGACTCCAACTGTCGTACGACCCAAATGATTGTCTATGATGATCCAACGGAACATCATCCTGAACGTAGTCCGGCCCAGCAAATGATTTGGTCGTCGTGCTTCTTTTGCTGGGTCGGAGCACGTTCAGGATGATGTTCTGTTCGATTATCATAGTCAGCATTCAACCGACAGTTGGAGTCGCGGATTAGCACTTACATCCCACGAGCGTGCTCCGTATCCAGAATTGCAGCATCGACGGAGACGGCGTACGGAGCTAAACGAAATCGAAGAGTCTACTGAGCCGTCATCGGATAGATTAACATCGGCGGGAAAGATGCTCCCTACGTCCAATTTTAAATCATTTAGTCGTTACAAAAATAAATAAATTTGTAAGTTTAATTTGATTTGTATGTTTGATTTGTACGTTATAAATTCGTAAAAGTTTAATTTGATTCGTATGTTTGATTTGTATGTTTGTAAAAATATTCTATATTTTAATTGATAGGACCAATATTGAGTTTTTACAAACCCTAACCCCTAACCCCTAAACCCTAAACCCTAAACCCTAAATTACAAACCCTAATAAACCCTAAACCCTAAACCCTAAATTACAAACCGAAGACCCTAAATTACAAACCCTAAATTACAAACCCTAATAAACCCTAAACCCTAAACCCTAAATTACAAACCCTAAACCCTAAATTACAAACCCTAATAAACCCTAAACCGTAAACCCTAAACCCTAAATTACAAACCCTACACCCTAAATTACAAACCCTAATAAACCCTAAACCCTAAACCCTAAATTACAAACCCTAAACCCTAAATTACAAACCCTAATAAACCCTAAACTGTAAACCCTAAACCCTAAATTACAAACCCTAAACCCTAAATTACAAACCCTAAACCCGTAAACCCTAAAGCCTAAACCCTAAAACCTAAATATTCTGAAATATACATACAAACCGTACATTTAATGTACGGTTTGTACAGATTTCATACAAACCGAACATTAAATGTACGGTTTGCATGTATTCTGTGCAAACCGTAAAAGTAATGTACGGTTTGTACCCCTGATTTAAGCAGCGTCATTTTACGAATGTATTTTTTGCACTGAATCACCGTTAATAACGTAAAAAAAAAAAATACAAACCGTAAAAGTAATCTACGGTTTGTAGTGTAAATGGCATTGGATACTATATCTATCAAAATAATTCCGACAACACCTTATCACTTTTGAATTATTATGACTTGACAACCCTATCCGAAAATGACTACTCAATGCATTATTAAAGTTTGAAAATGACTACACCAAAAATTCACTACAAACCGTAAAAGTAATCTACGGTTTGTAGTGTAAACTTACACTATAAATATGGCTCAATTTTGCCAATTCTAACAAACCATAAAATCAAACACAAACACATTTCGGAAATCTCTAAAAAATTCCTCATTTCTCCCCAATAAAATATACAAACAAACACTTTTCCAAAATGAATTACAACTATGGTCATGACAACAACCAATGGAATAACAACAATGCGAATTCATCCAGTGGCTCAAACGATGAGCTAACTGATTATTCAGAGCACTTTGAAGTTGATGAATTGACTTGGGAAACAAGGGATGAAATGCTTGCTGATCTTGCTGATGTGGCTGGGAATTGGGGTTTCATCCTTACGATTCGTAGGTCTGGAGGGGGTGATGGGAGCAGAACACCGTATGTTGATATTGTGTGTGATAAATCGGGGGTATACGAAAAAAAGAAACCAACTTCCGTCAAATCAGGTACAAAGAAAAAAGATTGTCCATTTTTCATTAAAAGTTATGTAGTTAATGGTGAATGGATGTGTCACGTAGAAAATGGACAACATAACCACCCACCTCCAACTTACCTCCAAGGGCAAGCACGACGTGCTCGTTTAACCCAAGATGAAAAAGAAATTGTTAAAACTTTAAGGCAAAGTAGTTTTAAAGTTGGTGCAATATTAGAGGCCATTAAAAATCGAAATCCTGACAATGTATCAAACACTAAAACGATACATAATTTTTTGGCCGGACTGAAATTTAAAGAACGAGATGGTAGAAACCCGATACAGGAACTGTTTAATTTGTTAGATAGCCATCGCTACACATTCTACTATAATATGAACCCATCAACCCATTCCCTTGAGAACTTATTTTTTGCACACCCCGATTCTATAAGGATGTTCAATGCTTTTCCTGATGTCTTGTTAATGGATTGTACATATAGGACAAACCGTTTTAATATGTCATTTCTAGAAGTCGTAGGAATGACATCAACGAACCAAACATATTGTTTAGGTTTTGTTTTCATGAGTGACGAGACAAAGGAAAGTTATATATGGGCATTGGAAAAATTTAAAGTTACATTGGAGGGGTGTATACTACTTAGGGTGTTTGTAACCGACAGGGAAATGGCCTTATCAAATGCTTTATCCGTTGTTTTTCCCGATTCTCATCATATTTTGTGCACTTTTCATATTGCAAAAAATGTTTTGAAAAACTGCCGTAAAAAAATCCCTGATGAGGAGTGGCAAACGTTTCTAGATGATTGGGGTTTATTGGTTGATTCTGAGTCGATAGAGGAGTACAATCATAACCGAACTTATTTCAATTCCTCTTACAAATCGTACCCTGCTGTGATTAAGTATGTAGACAAGCTTTTAAATGATTATGCTGAAAAGTTTTTTGCATGCTATACCAACCACACAACACATCTAGGTAACAGAACTAGCAATCGAGCCGAACAACAACATGCTAAGCTGAAAAGATCCCTTTCCACAAATACTGGCACGCTTGAAACTGTTTGGGTAGAGGTGAATAGAATTCTAGAAAAACAGTTTGAGGATATTAAGATGAAATTGGATAAATGCAAGTCTTATTTTCCACATTCTGAACGAACACCTCTATTTATAAATCTTAGGTCGTATATCACACACTATGCCTTTGATTTATTATTTCAAGAACACAAAAAATGTAGTGGCCAGGCTGATGAGAATTGTTCTTGCGGTTTTAAATTGTCTCACGGTTTACCTTGTCATCATATTATGAGTGAACATATTTTATTTGGAAAGCCTCTTCGTCTAGAATATATTCATCCATTCTGGAAAAAATTAGACGTAATTGATGATAATGGGAACACCGATGATTATGGGGTAGAGGGTGATCTAGAAGAGTTTAAAAGTGTTTATGCTACCAAAACGAATGTTGAAAAACGGCGTATGAAAACACAACTCCGAGAGATAACCGTACCAGCCAGAACATCCATCAGTGACCCCGAAGTGAGAGTAAATAGGGGGAGACCTAGAAAAGGCGACAAATCTAGTAAGAGGGATAAGTCGGGATGGGAGTATGTGGAGGAAGAGAGAGCTGGTGCTAGTAGGGACAAGGGCAAAGGCAAGGCGAATGAAACACCGGAGGTAAGGGTAAACCCAACTAGGAGGCCGCGAAACCAGAACCCTAAACCCACCCCCAATAGGCCAACCTTCCTGTACAGTGACCAAATATGGGTCATGTTACATAGTTACATCGAAACGGTTTATTATGTGCATGGGGATGGTAACTGTGGGTTCCGGGTACTTGCAAATGCGACGGGTAAACAGAATGGGGAAGATGATTGGTACGCGGTAAGATGTGAATTGTTTCAAGAGCTGCAGCAAATGAAAGGTGTTTATTATGAGCTGTTTGAGAATCTTGACTTTGAAGCTTACCGGTATGATTACATTTTATCAAGTTTAAATTTTTATCATGCTACAAATCCCGCACCTTCTAACAAATGGATGAGATTTCCGTCCTATGGTTTTTTAATTGCTTCTCATTACAATATGCCAATTGTATTGTTGTCCTTATGGGAAAATCAAAATGGAGAGGTAAACGTGTGGAACAGTACTTTTTTACCTCTTTATACTGGTCCGCCTCGGGGAACGACAAATTACATCCCGACTGTAATGGTGTTCGTCAACTGTTGTCACTATGCTCAGGTTATTCCTAAAGAAGACGGGATCTTCCCAATGCCAGAAATTATAGCACGGTGGGAACAAACACGCACTGAGACAGCTGCGCCATGGAAGAAACTTTTTCGACCTAATTTCAAGTTATATATGGCGCTGGAAAAGAAATCGGGAAAGAAAAAAGCAAATGAAGATGAAGCTATAGACCTAAGTCCATAATCAGTTTT
Organism: Primula vulgaris; assembly: GCA_963920805.1. Taxonomy (NCBI): domain Eukaryota; kingdom Viridiplantae; phylum Streptophyta; class Magnoliopsida; order Ericales; family Primulaceae; genus Primula; species Primula vulgaris. The sequence goes on along the minus strand of OY987214.1, from coordinate 30,565,799 downwards.
TTATTTTTAATTTTATGTAAATTACTATTTTTTCCAAGTTGTTGTAAATTTATATGATGTAAACAAATGTTTAATAAATTTGTTTTCTGAAATTTAGTTCTATGAAATTTTGTTGTAAATTTTGTTTAATAAATTTGTTTTATGAAATTTATAAGTTGATATTCATGTTTGCATATTGAGTTAATTTTTTTTATGAAATTTATATAATTTATGATTGTTTCATTCAACAAAATTGATGATTGACACCAAATTGACGACTTAGTTAAAGTTTCATATTGCGTTATACAAGTGTTAAAAACAAAGCAAAGGTACTTCACAAAAATTGACGATTTAGTTAATGATTCAATAAATATCAACTTATACACTTGACAAAAATATAATTTTCAAAAATAAATAATGCAAAAATGGGACAAATATCAACAATTATTATAATTAATATAATTAATATAAACAAACAACAAAAAATTATATATAGCTAAGTGAATTATGAATTTGCATATTTTATATATTTTTTACTATTTTACAAATTGAAATTAAAAAAAAATTATAATAATTGATATATTTTTGTCAAGTGTATAAGTTGATATTTATTGAATCATTAACAAAAAAAAAAATGCACATTTGTGTTTTTTGTATTTGATTTCTATGTTTGATTTGTAAGTTTTATTCTTACCTGAGTTGGAATATTATAAATTCGTAAGTTTAATTTGATTCGTATGTTTGATTTGTACGTTATAAATTCGTAAGTTTAATTTGATTCGTATGTTTGATTTGTATGTTTGTAAAAAATATTCTGTATTTTAATTGATAGGACCAATATTCATAACCAAACAATGATAACTCAATTTTTTAATTATAACCAAACACATTTAATGATAACCAAACAATGATAACTCAATTTTTTTATAAAACGGATAAAATATCAACAACCCCAATTTTTATTGGTGATTTGGGCAAACAAACTAATTAAAAAACATAATTTTATAAAAACACCTAATTTTCAAAACGGGTAAATATTAATAAAACGTAACAATTTTTATTTTTCTCAATCAAAACAAATAACCATCATAACCAAACCATTAGTAATAAATATCTAAATAACACAAATTTAAATAAAAATCCTAATTTTTTTATTAAATGGGACAAATATCAACAATTATTATAATTTCTATAATTAATATAAACAAACAACAAACAATTATATATACCTAAGTGAATTATGGATTTGCATATTTTATATATTTTTTACTATTTTACAAATTGAAATTACAAAAAAAAATAAAAAAAAATACATGCAAACCGTAAAAAAAATTTACGGTTTGCAAAAATACATGCAAACCGTAGATTTTTTTTACGGTTTGCATGTATTTTTGCAAACCGTAAATTTTTTTTACGGTTTGCATAAAAACACTGCAAACCGTAGATTTTTTTTACGGTTTGTGCGTTTTTTCAGAAAAAGTGTATTATAAAAATCCAACCTCCATAATGTGAGCCTGGCCAATAGTGAGCATTATTTGCAGGACCACTCTATTTAAGGTTCCGATATATACTTCCCTAAGTTGGGGCACGGTTGTTGAGAAACAAAACGTCTCATCTCACACTATGATTGTCCACATTATTGTCCACGTTACACATGTTTTTTTTCATATATAATTGGTGGGAAAAACCCATATCTTTTATTAATTAATGATAAAAAAAATGCGGGAAAAAAGCCATCACAAAAGGAAAAACACGTCTTAATAGAGATAGAGTCTCAAAATATAAGATCAAAAAGGAAAAACAACAAAAAATTGTATCCAATCGCAATAATATCTTTCAGAAACTAAGAGAAAGTCTCCAATAATATGTCGAGTGATATTTCGAGGACCTCAAGTGTAAATATGTTGTAGTAATCCTTATTGTCCACTTGCACCGCTTCACTTTCTCTGGAGACATAGATAAGAAAAAGAAACCAATACTTTCCCCTTTTCAAAGGTTAACACCTTCATCGCAGCCACCATAATCTTAGATTATAGATTCCCCTTCTTTCGGTGATAATAATCCCTTGCAGTTCGTAAGGGAATTCTTCAATACGATTAGAGATTGTGTCACCATCCCAATTTGTAAGCAGATCAACACCCATTTTGCCTTTTCGAACCACATGTGTGAACATGTACTTAGGTTCTTTTAGTAGATATTTTATTTTGGCATATAGATCTACAATTTTCCATGAACATCTTTACTTGCCTTTTAAAATATTTATTAATTGAACAGAATCATTTTCAATAATCATCTTGTATTTGGGAGCAATTTGTATGCCATAATAAAGAGATTTAAACTCTGAATAAAAATATGAAAAACTTGTTATAAATCTAGAGAAATCTGATACGAATTGACCCAATTCATCTCTAATTAAACCGTCAATTCCATTAGGACCCGCTGCTTGTTTAAAACACTCATCTATATTCATTTTCACATACCCGGAAGGAGGATGAGCCCACTTAATAATTCTTGCTTTTTAAGATTTTTTGAGCAATTGTCCTCTTTAATTTCAACAGAATAAAAGAATTCTTTCTCTTGTGACCAGAATAAATAACCAAATCTTTTATCTTTCGAATAATATTGCTAGACTTCGTATTAATGTTGTCAAATTTACTTGAACATCTATATTTCCAAATAAGCCAAATAATAAATGAGGATAGCACTTGACAGATTTTCTTTTCAAAAAAAGACTTTTTCTTCTTGATGTAGGATCACCAGCTGTTGATTTTTCCATAGAGAGTTGTTTTGAATAATAATGCCCCATTTTTTCTCAAAGAAATTCCATACTTCATTAGCAACATTATCATAAATAAATAAATGATCAGATGATTCTTCTGAATTTTTGCAACATCCATATCTACAAACCATATTAACTCCAAATTTATGCAGGTTGCAATCTAAAAGAATAGATTTTGTAAAGAGCTTCCACATAAAGCAAGAGACTTTTAAAGGTATGATTTTGTCCCAAATAAATTTACTTCTCCAAGTTTCATTACCTGTATCCATTATAATTTCCCAACCTGAATTTAGTGTGAAGTTTCCCAGATTTGTAGGTTTCCAGATGGTTGATTTACCCAATTCACAGGTAATATAATATTAACTTATGTCATGTCTCTATCTTGTAGCATTGTAAACCAAGTACTAGCTCTTTTTTAAAAGGAATATCTTGAGGCTGCTTCTTTCTATAATATTTTGCTTTCATAAATTTAGTCCACAAAATGTGTTTAGTTCTAAAATTTCACCAAATTTGTATTGCAAAACATTTAGAAATATCATGAAAACTTTTAATATTTAGATCCCCTTTTTTGACAGGTTTACAAATTTTTCTCCATCTAATCCAATTATACTTATTTTTCCCATATTTAGCATCCCAGAAACAATTAGATAACAATTGATCTATTTTTTAATCACTGGTAGAGGAGGATTCATATCAGTTAAGGTATAGGTAGATATAGACTGTAGAGCATGCCTTATCAGAATTAATTTACCACCCAAATTTAGACAATTAACCTTCCATGTAGCTAGCTTACTTCTCATTTTAAGAATAAGCTCATGAAAGAGAATGCATTTTTTTCGTCCAGAATATTATAATTTGCAACCAGGATAACAGAAATGTGGTTTTTTACTTGTAATGTTAAACTTCTTGCAAATATTTTCTTTTTGTAAAGAACTTACACTCTTAGAAACATAGATAAATCTCTTGTCCAAACTAATCTCCTAACAAGAATCTTTATTATAGCATTGTAGGGTGCTGTTGATCTTTCTGATGGAGTTAAGGCCTGCTGAACTAAAGATAATCAAGTCATCAGCAAAAGTAAGGTGGGTAACAATAGAACTGTCAATAGGAGGTTAAAAGCAGGTCATCTCTTGTTATTTATCATAACATTCAAATTTCTACTCAGTATTTCAGAGCAAATAATAAATAGGCTATAGGATAGAGAATCCCCTTGTCTAAGACCATTTTTAGAAAGAAATAGCTCGGTAGCATTACCATTCACCAAAATAGAAGTATGATTTCCAGAGATAATTCTCCAAACTATATCAACCAGTTTCTCAGAAAAGCCCATTTTTCTTAAAGTATAAGTCAGAAAATGCAAAGAAATATTGTCATAGGCTTTTTTCATATCTAGTTTCAAAGCAATATTTTTACCATTGTTCTTTCTATTTAATGTGGAGATAAATTCTTGAGCAAGAAGAATATTATCCACAATGTCTCTAGATTTAACAAACCCATTTTGATTCTTAGAAATAATTTTTGGTAAAAGAGTGGAAAGCAAATACATAATTTTAGAAATAATTTTGCAGCAGAAAGTGTATAAACTGATAGGTCTGAACTCAACAAAATTTTTAGGCTTAATGTTCTTTGGAATGAGTGGAATAACAGTAGCAGAGAGAGATTTAGGAAGTAGATTTCACATAAAGAATTGATTTATAGCTTTGAACACATCTGCTATAACAAAACCACCTAAAGTAACAAAGAATTGGCATGTAAATCCATATATACTAGGGGCACTTGATCTACTTAACTCGCAAATAGCCTCTTTAACCTCTTTCAAAGTGGGGTCTTTATCCAAAAAATTATTATCCTTGTCTAGAATAAGCTTTCCAACAATATCTAAACTTTTGTAATCATATGAGTACGTTTGTTCAGTTGTCAATAGACCATGGAAAAAATCAACTGCTTCTTTTTTAATAATATTTGGATCAGAAATAATAGTAACATCTTCTTTCTCAATTTCACCAATAAAACTTTTTGATCTCCTTTTGTTAGACTATACCACAAAAAAACTTGGTATTGGCATCCCCTCTAAAGCCCATTTGATATTAGCTTTTTGAGCCCAATATCTTTCTTCAATACTGAGTTTATTTTTAAAACAACTTTTTCTTTATTAAGTTCTATTTTGTTTGCAGGTGAGGAATCCATCTCAAAATTCTACTCAGCTTTTAAAAAGTTATCTTCAGGCTTGATAACTTCTTGGAAAATATTTCCAAAGTTATTATAGTTCCAGTCTTTTAATCACTTTCTGGCACTTTTTAAATTACCAGCAAGATTAACCAAGGCATCATTATTATAACTAATAATCCAATCTTCTTTCACCACTTTAATAAAATCTTCATGATCTAACCAGAAATTTTGAAATATAAACCGTTTAGGGTTGTTCTCTGGTACCAATTGTAACTTTAACAGAAGAGGACTATGATCTGAAGTAACTTTACTTAAGTGATCCATAAATGTATTGCAAAAGAGATTAGCAAACCCTTGATTAAAGAGAATTTTATCCATTCTTTCAAATATAGCATCCACCCCACTTCTTTTGTTCCACCAAGTATACTTAGAGCCACTGAAGATCGTTTCTGAAACCCCCAAATTATTAATACAAGAAAGATAATCATTAGCTGCATTAACATTGATATGCAAGCACCCAATTTTATAACATTCAGAAGAAACAATATTAAAATCCCCACCAATTAGCCAAGCCTCATAATATAAGAGTTTTCTAAGAAATCACAAAGATCCACCCTTTCAGCAACTATACATTTAGCATATACCACTGAAACTTACAACTTTATACCCAAATAGTCAATAGAAACTGCCAAAGTAACAACTTGATTTATTTGATTAATAATGGAAATATTCATTTCTTGCATGAAAAAAGCCCAAATTTTATTATCTTAATGAACTAACACCTCATTCAACCCAAAATTTCTCTTGTAGACCTCCACTTTTTCTAGATTTTTCATCGGTTCCAAACAAACTAACAACATAATTTTATGCAATTTACACAAGCTTTTTATTCTTCTAGTAGTGGCTTTAATACCCACCCCTCTGATATTCCAAAAGAGTGTATTAATTATTTAAAACCATTTTTCGCTCCTACATTAAAGGATCTTAGATTCATTGCGTCTTTAGCTACTGCAAGAGCCTTATTTTCCCCCATTTTCTTATGGGTTTTTGGAGTTTTCCATTCACCTTCCCCTAAATTAGTAGAAATTTCTCTTGGTGAAAGACCTAGATCAATTCTTAAATTTTTAGATATATCTGGAGCTTCTAAGAGATTAGAATATTTCATTGTAACATACTCATCAAAGTAGGGAGTAACATTTAAATGTCTTAAAACTAGTAATAATGGAGTTCCGGTGATGTCATTACCTTCAGAAATAGGTAAAATGGTGGAGAAGTTTTCAGTAAATAGGACTAGTTCAGTATTTAAATTACCTTCTTCCCTTTAATATTCATCTACTATAATGATACTATTGTCTTTTGCAAGTCTTTCAGAACCAAAGGAATTGATGTTATAATTTTCTTCATCTTTGGCTTTTTCAGCAGATTCAATCTTTTCCTTTTCCTGACTATGATTTTTATTTTTCTTATTGTTGAAGTTTCTGTTCACACAGTCTTTTGTGCTTATTTTCTCTTAAGGTTTGTAATAATTGGCATTTGCTCTCTTTTGTTTTGCTTGATTCTCATTTTTATCTTCATTTACTTTCCCTTGTTATTTTTCGTTTTTCAGCTCGTTGGTGCCATGTTCTTATTCGTGTTTTTCTTCATTTTCATTTTCTTTGTCCACCTTTACAAATTTACATGCATATTTTGCATGACCCAATTTGTAGCAATGAGAACAGTACTTAGAGACTTCTTCATAATTACAATGTTGCCAAAAACCGTTGTTTTCACCATAATTTATTCTTACACTCTTTACTGGCTCTTTTCTAAGATCTATTTCCACACAAATGGAGCTACACTCGGTCTTGTCAGTTTTTTTGTAGGTTTGTTTACTTTTAGTGGTTTCCCGAATGTTGAATCTATGCTAAAAATGCTAGTTTTGTTGTATAGATTGATAACGAGCTTAGGGAGCGAAATCCAAGCATGTGTGATTGCTGATTTTTTATCGGGGCTAAATTCATAGGATCATTTAAAAGTACTCACTGGGCTGTTTTCAATGTACCAAATCTTACGCATACAAATACGTAAAAACTATTCCTCATAATAGCAGCGAATTAGAATATGTTTTGATTGGATAACACCAACATGATAATTAGCTTTCAAATCCATGGAATTAAACACTTTACGAATATTATCTATGTGAGGCTTACCGTGTGAAAATTTCTCAACAGTAGTATATTTAAGCGGCTTCGATAGAATATTTAGATCATCGATCGAATAGTGAATCATTGGTTCGCCTTTGTAGGATCTGATTTCTTTAATCAGAATTTGAGTTGTCACAGTTTGTGATTTTAGTATAGAAGCAAAAGATTTGGATAGAGGAGGGTCTGGTGAGATGGTTTGGTCATTTTTGGTGTTATCGTATGGTGGATCTGGTGGCTGAAGGTTGGTCATTCTAACGGCGACTAGGGTTATTCACCCTAGCCGTCTTACTCTTTCTCTCTCTAGTATATTATGTACCCCGTTAAAGTATAAGAGTTTGAGACCGTTATATATCACGTTCACTATCAGTGTTCGATCGATGATGTCTGCAAAACAGTTTATCTCCAAAATGAGTGTTATTAATTATATATATATATAAAAAATCCAATCAGAGCCGTGCCACCATCAACTAATTATTTGTCACATCTCAGAGCCCGGAGTTGATTGTTTCGCCTTGATGTATAACTTAAATTGATGTAAGTTAAGAAAAGGCCTATATATGCTACCAAGCTATGTAGCGCGGGTTCTTCAAAAGATAACTTTTTGCTTTCGGCATGATACGCTTCAACATTTGGAATACCTGGTACGTTCTTTGGAGTACTATTGACTTCTTACTTTTCGGTACACATGTGGTATGGCTAAAAATATCAAAATATTTTTTATTCAGAAAAATAAAATAAAAATAAAATTTTAATAAATATGAGTTGATAAATTTATTATAATCTACTTATATAATGGAATTTTATTATATTTAATTATTCATTAGTGATGCAAAATCGAGTAATTAAATATATAGCTATGGTGATCAGTAAATGTGAAATATCAAATATTATTGTATATAAAACTTACCGGCAATCAATCTCATTTAGCACTACCATCTTCTAAGGTTTAAAATGCATGAATTTTAGTTTCATTTTAATTATAAATAGTGGATTTAATAATTTACTTATTCTGGTAATATATATATATATATATATATCAAAATATTAGAGGTAACCCAGATCAAGATGTATCGTACCCTTTTTTAAAATCCCATATTGTCGTGTATCGTACCAGGTTTGATACTATACTCCTACATGTGCAACATAGTACTAAGAGCGAAATTAGACTATAATTCCATATGTTTACACAAAATTCCGATTAAACGAGGTTTCAAAATCTTAATTTAGTGTAATTAGTTTACCAAATAAACTTGATTTGGTATACTAAGGTTATAAGTTCTTGATTTATTATACGATTTTAGCAATTAAACTTGATGTAGCTAGTGCCATGTATCTTTATGTTCTCCCCATAAAATTTTGAGTACATGAATCATATGAGATTAATATTTTATAGCCTGAATATAACGTTATCTAAAATGGGAAACATTCCCTAGTTCTTATTTCCTTCTTTATATTCAACATTTTTTACTCTTGTGTCTCTTAAATGTCTATTCTTTTTTTCCTGAACTCCTTTCATATCTTTCTAATTTGATCTTATTGGTACTTTGATCTCTTGACCAAGAAAAATAAAAATTACTGAGTATGACTGTATGTATCAGTTGTACTGAGTTGCAATTGAAGATTGCAACTTTCATATATTTCGGCAATGGCAATTCTGTTAAGTAAAAACTGAATAATTTAAGGTATGTTTGAACATTTTTTTGCCACTTGACAAATATAGAGGTTTTAGAGCATTAGACCTCAGACCTAACATATAGTATTTGCATGTTTGTAGTCAATTCATATCCCCCACCCCATGTGGTGGTGGCTACATCAACATAATATAGGGTTTGGATTGGGTAAGAGAGACATGCGTTTTTTTGTAGATTAACGGCATTTAACGCCATAATTAGCAGGAAGGAAACAAATGCGGGCAAACGGAAATGTGAAACGTGAAAAAAATGAAAAAATAAAATCTAAATTTTATACGTAAAATAAGGCAAAAACGGGAAACATGGTTTTTAAAAGACAAATAGGGTTTCCGGTAACTATGGATTAACATAGCTCATCAAATTCTTACGCTTTTATTCTTGCCAAATGACTCAAATATTATTTGAGGCTTACATGTGTAAAAAAATAACCACATAACAATTTTGTCAGTCGTATCAACTAATTACCTGAAATGTTTCGAATTGACATAAATAATTTCTAGCCTGTCACATTTGTATTGGTCTGCACAAAGTTACGAAAACCGTAAAAGCAAGGATACGACGGCACTAATCATCAATCAGACCACATAGAAGCAATGTTTATTTTCATACCATCAAGGCATGCCTATAAATGTTGGGAGACCAACACTTTATTGCTGACTGGTAATGATACTGACTGATTCGAAATAATTTTCATGATATTAGTATTTATTAAGTGGAGTAGTTCTTAAGTTAGAGAATGGTTTTATTTCTTTTGGCTCCATATGCGACGTCAAAATCAAGTCACTGAATTTGTTTTATGACGAGGAACGGGTGAAAATCCGAATAGAATCGGGTTATGGCGGGCGGTACACTTTTGAGACAGGTCACTTGATAGTTAATTAAGATTATTTAGCTAATATTTCCTTATTTACCATTGTTCAATAATTCCATTAGAGCTATGTATAAATATGTGAATACTAGTAATCGTGCCCCACGTGTTGCGTGTGCGACGCGTAATACAATAAAAATATAGAAAATAGGTATAGTTATGATATAAATATGTGGATAATACAAAAAAAACATAGTTTAAGATTTAAAAGAATATTTGGTTGTTAAAGAGCGATAAATAATTTTATTAGTTTTTAGTTTTTATATTTTTATGGAAGAATGATATTATTGTAATTAATATAAAGGTATAAGAGTATTTTTTAAAAAAAAAAAATTAAATTGAACAGACTCATTTGAGTTGCGTTGATTTATTATAATAGAATGTTCAATCTAGACCAGAGAATGAATAGAAAATTGTAGCTCCATGATCACTATCTGAGTTAGAGAACGATCTTTATTTGTTAAAAGATAATTGCTCCAAATATCATTTGTTGAGCTGATGATTAATTAAAAATAAAAAAAAATAAAAATGAAGAAAGGGTAAAAAGTCAACCCTTCTTAATGATTTATACGATGCCTGAACTAATTTAATGGGACCAAATAGATAGAAATTAAATGGGACCCTCAGAAATTGGTGAATCATAACTTGACAAAATTAAACATGAAAAAAAAGAAGCCAACTATGAGTTAGAAGCATATCATGGCATATATATTTTTTTCTTTTTCTTTTTGCTAGTTGCAGCTCACTCACTATCAGTATAAATAGACACACTAGATAGGTTTGTTTAGAGTATCATACTATCATCCCACTCAATCCTGTCTTTTTATTTTTAGCTTTTAGTTTCCACACCATACTCCATTGTTTCTCCCCAATAATTTCAACACAATTACCCCTCACCCCCCAAAAGAAGTCTATTGGTTTCTTGAAAAGCATGAAGAAGCGCGTCACCAGGAGAGAGGGTTCGAGTAGAAGCACAATTACGTCAACGTCAAGGAGAGTACGATATGTTGAGTGCCAAAGAAATCACGCGGCTAATATTGGCGGTTATGCAGTAGATGGTTGCATGGAGTTTATCCCTAGTATAGATGAGGGCGTGAGTGGCGCCCTCATCTGCGCCGCCTGTGGTTGCCATAGAAATTTTCACAGAAAGGAAGTGAGCGCTCGTGAGGTAGTTTGTGAGTCTTCTTGAGTTCTTTATCCCTCTTGTGAAATGTTTGGTTTATATGGCAAACTAGATTTAATAGTTTTTGAATGGCGAGGTAACCCTTTTCGATTTGCATCCTCAGATATTTTATGTAAAAATCATATACTATGTAGCATTTTTAAGTTTTTAGGAGAATGATTATACCCGGTGTTAGATCATCGCATCGGGAACATAGTGCTTTTCTTTTTAACACTCTTGTTGGGTTCTATAATGTGTAAGACACATCAAATGGTTAGTTATCAAGAAATTGCGATGACTTCTGATGAAGATATCAAAAGAAACAATCACCTTAGTTGTGATGAAGATGTGACTAGTTTTGGGTGTATGCATGACAGTGCAAAATGAGATCTACTCATTGTTCTCGTTTTCTTTTTCAGTACAAAGGGGTTGTGTAAGAAATAAATGCACATCAACATAAGTAATGATGTAAGTCTCTTGGTGTGACAAGAAAGATATTAAGTAGCTGTTTTAAGTGTTTTTAAGTGTTTTGAAGTGTAAAGATAACTTGTATATTTACCAGAATCATGTAAAGAAAGTCCTAAGATGTATTGAGAATTTGAATATATATTTGCTTGTGTGTACTTTGCTTTTCCTTTAAAACGAAAAAAAAAATCCAAACAGGTATTCGAATTTATACAAACATCAATTTCTCGTTTGTTCCTTTGACTTTATATTTTAACTATAGCAGCTTTCCAGTACTTCAGGAATCATCAAATTAAACAAACATCGACAGGTTCTATGTTTAGTTTCGACTTCAGAGAGGACCAAAAAAAATTCGGAATATATTTTAGTTTCGAGAATGAAACTGTATTGTATCCATCATGCGCTAGTGTTAGTGTTATAATTTAAACACTTTGGGAATATGAGTTTCTGAGGAGATATGAGAGTGGATGAAATGCTTAAGAATTAGAGGAAAACACAAGATGTATTGAGAAAATAAATATGGGATAGTGAAGAATTTGGCAATGGAAAGAAAAATTAAAGGAGTCCAAATGTGTAAGCACCGCTATCATATATATATATTACCAGTACGTTTCTCGCTAAAGAAGATTTTTAGGGGGATAATAACGTGGAAAATTTATCACCATCATATATTTATACTTTATTTATTGTTCTGAGACGCCAGAGGGAAATCCTTTTATCATTATGAGTTTATGATATCAATTATCAACCGGTTTTGATTGAAGGGCGATACAGGTAATGATACATTCACACGACACGCATGGGCCACTCATAGAGATCTAAACGAAATTAAAACAAACTCATTATTACTTTAATATGCATATTTGCTATAAGTTTATTTTGTTCTCTACCACATAAGATTTTGCCGTGGATAGTGGTCACGAGTTGTGCGAGTTGTAAACTCATCATTTACCGGGCGATAATAATCGGTGCTGGACACTCATACAACTTTTATTGGAGAAGTGAGTTATATATAAATATATGACTGATGATGGGTATAGCACTTCTTAATTATCTGTAAATACTTGCATTATGGTGGTACAAAAGGAATATATATCATATCTCAGCTGTCCCTCTCCCTAAAGTTTTTTTTTTTTAATTTTAATAAAAAAATAAAACATTTTATTAATATAGCGATTCATCAATGGGAATATTTGACCTATAAGTAAAATCAAGAATATTAAGTCGATTGTCTTGTTCATCTGAATGGACTCCTTTTATAATCTCATGGTATCTTTTTTTTCCTTTTTAAATAGAACATAACTTTATTAAAACAAAGCAGGTTCGTAACATGGAACACGCCTCCATGCCTATCATAAGAAAAAACCAACAAAAGAAACATAACAACAAAAATGAAACCTGCAGCAAGTGAGGTAATGGCTAAGAAACATAAACACTTGACCAAAACCTTTAAATGTATGTAAGTATCAAATATCCCATAAATGTCAAAATACAGTGCCTTCATCCATCCGAGATTTATAAATCATTCCAAGCATGTAATCTCATGGTATCTCATAGTACAACAGTTGATGAAGTGTTAACGGCTTTGTTAGTGGAATGTATGGTAAATTTGGTTCCTTTTGTTTTTTATTCATTTAAAATCAGAACCTCTATTATGGATGTGTGTGGAAATTTTCAAATAAAAAGAAAACAAGACACTATATAATAGTTGGTGGTACAGCCATGAATCTGAGCTGGAGATAACATGCAGGCCGGCATACTTTATCTTGGTAAAAACTAAATAGAAATTTGCTACTATGGCTTGTCCGTAGCTAGGTTTGTATATAACATTAATGTACGTGTTTGATCATATATATCCTCTTCTTGTTCAATTTTTTTTTTATCTTTATATACCATCTATATATGATATTTGGATTTCAGAGAATCACGTAACAGAAAATGGTCTTTGTTGGTTCAGCATCGAAGTAGATGTCTGTGTAACTAGACATTTAATTTAGCTATGATGTCGGTTCTTTCATGGGTTAATTACGTATTTTGGAAAAAATGACGACCATATTCAATTTAAACCGATAACAACAAAATAAATGAATATCTTCAATTTGAACGAAAAGGAAATACTTAGGTTCCGCAATTTAGTTGCATCCTGATGTGAAATTATATACAGATTTGCAATGTCTGGATTTCTCTTATGGTAGTATATATGAAGCTATTTGAAAAAAATAGAAAGAAATAGCGTACGTTGTAACCGTTCAAAATTTAATAATTCAAAATTTTATTTTGCAAGAATAATGGGTCTTTGAATTAGAGTTAAAGAATATTGATGTATGAAGTTTAATTTCTCTAAAAAAAATTGGGATATGTATACTAGATGTGAATACCTGGGTTATTGTCCTTAAACATACTATTATCAAATGGACATCTTACTTAATAATTTGGTGTTTTGCAGAGAATAACTGCAAATTTGTATACACTTTTTGAAGTACATATTTGTGGGTATGCCGTTACTAAGGATGAAAATGCCATTTTTGCTTCACAATTTGGGGTTTGAAACATTTATCAATTGCTATACACTTTTTCAAGTGTTTATAACAGCTGGTATACAGTGCATACCCATAAGTATATATGCACGATATAATTAAAGTGTATACAAACTAGTATAAACTTTTGAAAGGCATACATGTAGGTATATATGTATATCAGGATTATAAAAAACTACTTTTAAAAAAATTGCTATGTATTTTAATGAGAATGAGTGTGCAAGTGTAGACATATTTCTTTATTTTATTTTATTAACAAACAAACATTTTTATTCCATCAAAACAGTTTGGGACTAAACCCAGTATACAAAAAGCCAAAGACGAACTATTACAAAAAAGATTTGCAACAAACCAAACATAGAAAAACAAATCATAGGTACTAATATCAAAACACAAAGTTCTTAATATCCTTAGTTGATCCTTCTAATATGCGGGATACGCATATTATCCAAACAGAGATGAGCTCGCACACTTTTATGTAGGTCATTTTCCTCCAAAATCGTATTATCCATTTGATCCCATTTTGGCTAAGCAATCAGCTACATAATTTTGTTCTCTGTATATATGAATAACTTCATATACAAGCATTTCTCTCAACTCAGCAATTTCATCCCATATTCCAGTAAGCGCAATATGAGGAGACACATTGCATTTTAGCCCATGATTCAGCGTCAAAGCATCAGATTCGACTATAATATTGTCCAGTCCTAGGCTATAGTAAATTTGCAGTCCTACTAACATAGCTTTTGCTTTCATCAACAAACATGACAACTCATTTGCTTCGAATGCATATGCAAACAAATATTTACCATCTTCATTCTTCAACGCCCCCCCTACTTTCCCATTCAAAATACTTTTAAAAGATCAATCTATATTTAGCTTTAATCTCCCTTTTGGCGGGGCTAGTCAGTTCACAAAGATAACTTTTTTAGCCTTACAAGGCTTAGTGACAATACCCAGAGTTGTTAAGCTTAACTCATCAAAATTCCTTAACTTTGTCTCTGGCTCCGCACACATATTTATTCCTTTTAGCCATACTTCCACTTTGTTAATCACCCTTTCTTTACACATATCTTCATTGTTATGCTTATAGTTAACTTTGCTTATCCATAGCTCCCAAAATATTAGGCAAGGAACTATGCTAGCTAGCATATGTACTTCATTCTTCCCTTTAAAGAACAAAACTCAATTCTTGACAAAACATTTCCAGCCTATATTCTTTTCATATTTAAATCCAAAAATGTTGGAGAAATAAATCCAAACATTTTCAGCGAGTTCCCCCTCCCACAATAAATGATTTATATAGTCCACATTATATTTTTTACAGCAACTGCATTTAGAAGCAAGGTCAATACTGAATTTTTTTACATCCTCATCGAGTTTTATTGTATTTTTCCAAACTTTCCAGCCAAACAAAGAAATTTTATAGGGAAGTATCTTCTTCCATACATACTCATATGGTTCCCACTTTGGACTTCTTTTTCTCAATTCATGATATGCGATTTTAGCAGTAAAAATACCATTTGCAGATGTAGGCCAATATCTTATAACCTCTCCTCTCTTAAAATTTATATTGTACCTTATCAACTTTCTTTTCAATTCAATATCTCCTATATTATTCAAAAAATTCAAACTCCAGCTTTTCCCATCATAAACTTGATTCAGAAGAAGAGTATTATTATTAACTTCATTATTGCATGCCAGAATACCCTCATTAGTCCAGTTTTCGTACCATAAACTTATTCACCATTCTCTAATCACCCAATTACTTTTACCTACTAACATAGGAAAAAATTTAGCAATAAACTTCCACATACTAGAGCTGTTAGCATATATATTAGGCGCTCCCCAATTCGGATTAGTCAAAAAATATTTTTGACACATAAATCGTGTCCACATGGAATCAACTGTCAGTAATCTCCAAGCAAGCTTTGCTTGCAAAGCAACTTGAACCTCAAAAATATTTCTCACTCCTATACCCCCTTCATCTTCAGGTTTCGCCATATTCTCCCAAGAAACCCAATGATGGTTTAATTTTCCATCAGTGTTCCCCCAGAAAAAATCAGAGAATAATTTGTGAATCTTATTAATCACAATATTTGGAGGATTCATAACTGATAATAAATGGACATGCATTGAGTTTAATACATGCTTGATCAAAGTTAGCTTTCCTCCCGCGTTTAACAAATTTCCTTTCCAGCTAGCTTTTTTTTGGTATCTTTACCACCAATTCATCAAACATACCAAAAGAGATTCTACCAATGTGTAGAGGAATTCCCAGGTAAGTCGTAGGGAACTTGCCTTCTTCAAATCTAGTACAAGCTTTAATAATATGTTTCCTAGATGGACCCATATTACTATGTGTAAGAAAGGAGCTTTTGCCATTATTGATTAATTGTCCAGAAATTCTTTCATATTTCTTTAAGAAACTCATCAGATTATCCAAGCTTGGTTTACTACCATTTGTAAAAATTAAGATATTATCAGCAAATAATAAATGCGAAACATTCACACATCTGTTTGGAACCTTATAGGGTATTATTTCTCCTTTTCTCATCAAATCACTAATTGCTCGACTTAATACTTCCTCAGACAATATAAACAAAAGAGGGGATAAATGATCACCTTATTTTAATCCTCTAGAAGATGTAAAAAAATCCGGCGCTAGTGCCATTTACACAAATAGAGTATCTAGCTTGCATTACACACATCATTACCAATGAGATCCAATAATCACATAAACCAAATTTGCACATAACCTTCCTTAGAAAATTCCAATCAACACGATCAAAAGCCTTAGCCGTATGTAGTTTCAGCATTACATTTCCTCCTCTACATGTATAACCCAGATACTTAGTCAATTCTTGAGATAAAAGTATGCACTTACTTATTAAACGCCCTTCAACAAAACATTTTTGTTGTTCAGAGATTATTTTTGGTAGCAATTTTGATAGTCTATTAGCTAAGATTTTTGAGATGATTTTATACAGCACCTGACAAAGACTTATAGGTCTAAACTCTAAAAGTTTAATTAGGGGAGCTTCAACCTTTGGAATAAATCTTGAACAGCCATAAAGATATCATTCTGAATTATGTCCCAGCATTTGACAAAAAAACATGAGTTAAAACCGTCTGGGCCAGGTGCAGAATAAATTGGTATACTGAAAACAACATTTTTTACCTCTTCGAGTGTGGGGATTGTGCTCAACATCTCATTTTACTCTGGAGTAATCATATTAGGAATCACATTTATACATTCATCAGAATTTTCTATTGATGCCGCTGTAAACATTTTCTCAAAGAAATTAATAGCTTCCTTCTTAATATCTTCCTCATTTTCAAGAACCCGGCCCTTACCATTATCAATATTCTTGATTAAATTCCTTCCTCTTTTAGCCTTTAAAGATTGGTGAAAAAAATTGGTATTTCTGTTATCTTCTTTTAACCAGTCAATTCTAGCCTTTTGCTTATAGAATATCTCCTCCTTGAGTAATAGATCAAAATAAGATTCCAAGCACTCATTATCCAATCTCAGATTGTGTTCATTTCCATCTTTCTCTAGTACCTTCTCATAAAAAATTAGCTTGTCTTTAACTTCAGCAAGGGATTGAAAAATATTGCCAAATTTTGTATAGTTCCATTCTTTAAGACACCTTTTTAATCTTTTCAATTTATAAGCAACTATGTTCAATTCATTTAGGTGACAATATTGTCTCCAATTTTCTTCCACTATAGTTTCAAATTCCTTATGCAAACACCACATCCTTTGAAATTTAAAAGAAGATGGCCCTCTCCGATCACAGTTCTTCTTTTGGAAGACTAATGGCGCATGATCTGAGACAGTTCGTTCAAGGTGAGTAATTCCCCATTCATTGTTCTTATTTAACCATTTAGAATTCGCTAAAACTCTATCTAAATGTTCCATTTGTATAACACCATTTCTTTGACAAAACCAAGTAAATTTTGAACCTTCAAAAGCCAATTCAGATAGACAAGCATTTTGAAAGAAATCATTAAAATCATTCTTATCAGTAATTGATCTCTCATTCCCATCCATTTTTTCACTATTAGTACGAATAGTATTAAAATCTCCTACCACAAGACATGGCAAGAAATCAGTAGATACATAACATAGATCAATCCACAACTGTCTTCTTTCCATATATGTACATTTTGCATATACAAATGAGAAGAGAAAACACTTACTCTCATAGTAGTCATTTACTATAAGCATTTGATTGGATTCAACATATAAATCAAACCTTACAGAGTCTTTATATAGTAGCCATATCTTTTCATTACTCCTTTAGATTTATCAGTTTTCACCATGGGTTCCAATAATACTATAACACTCACCTTATAATATTTAACATACTTTGCAAGTTGCGCAAGAGACATAGCATTTGTTGTACCCCTTATATTCCATACCATGAAATTATCCATTCCTCATAAGAGAGGAAACCCTTCTAGAAACTATACCAGAGGGTATATAAGTTTTGTATTTTTTCCCCTTATTCTTTTTAACACTTTTAGACTTTTCCTCAATATCCACCTTATAAAATTATCACCAACTTCTTCAGAAAAGTCAGCTTCAAATATTTCTTCTATTCGAATACCATTATTTCCAAGAACAAGAGTATCAGTAGATTCTTCATTTTTCATCTCCATTGTGTTAGATTCCCTATCTTCCTTAGAAGTTAGATACAAGGGACTATAAGAATTCTTAAGAAAAATAATTTCTTGTTTCTTCTTGTTCCAAGGCACAAGGGAACTACTATTATACTTCACAAGATTCTAGATAGTCTCGTGTCCCACTGCATAATTTGTGACTTTTGATACAATACCAGCTTCATTATCACTTTTTAGAGGAGTTTTAAGATTAATCTCCTCTAAAGGAGGGTAAGAACAACTTCCTTCCTCTATCAAAATACCCTTCATTTTCTTTGGCACATATTTTTAAACCATATTAGGCTTTTTATTATTTATATCAATGGGGAGAACCTCGCCAATTTTCTGTTTAACCCTTCTACATTCAATAATATTGTGTCCCTGCAAACAACAGTTATTGCAGTACCTAGGATTGTTATCATACTCCACATTTTGCCAAAAGCCTTCTTCCAAAGATTTACCATTCCAAATTTTAGGAATTTTATATTTTTCAAGATCCATTTCCAAATAAACTTTAGCAAAAGTTGGCCTGGTGTGAGCTAAAGTGGCACTATCAACTGCTAGAAATTTTCCAATTGGCTTGGTGATAGCTTTCAAATATGATTTTACACAGAAATTAAGTAGTAAATAGGGCAATTTTACCCACACAGAAGCAATTGACGATTCTTTATATATAGAGAAATTACTAGTCCACTTTAAAAGCCTGAACATAGCACCATCAATATTATGACTAACACTCGTCCATATCTTGTTAAAATCCTCCTCATTATCACATTTAATAACTATGTGCCTTTTATCAATCATTCCAATTATTGGGACTTTAGTTAGTCCTCAGTGAACATTCACATGATTCCTTATTATATCCATTTTTGGTTTTTCCCAATAAAATTTTGCAATTAGAGAAAATTGCATGGGAATAACAGCCTTATTCAATTCTTCGTCAGAAAAAATCGCAGTAAGAGCCTCATCTTTATATTCCACCTCTTTATTAGCTATATCAATGTCCTTTATTCTCAATTTACTAATATCTAGCTAAAAGTGATATTCACTTGATAGATGAAGTAATAAGCTAAAAGAATTGTTTTCCATATGCCACTTGAAAACATGAAAAGCAATATTTTGCTTCACAATTTGGGTTTTGAACCATATATCAATTGGTATGGTGAAATGTATATAACAAGTGGTATACAGTCCATACCAACAAGTATATACTTGCTAAAGTGTACATATATGCACTTTCTGAAGTGAATATGCACTTTGCAAAGTGCATTGGTATACACTTTTTGAATAGCCTACTTGAAAGTATGCAACTTATAAGAACCATAAATTATTGTTTTGAGTTGAAAAATTGTTTAATGTTATTTGTATGGATATTTGACTTGAAATTTTTGTAGAATTGCATAACTATGTGTATGGATATTTGACTTCAATTTTAATTTACTAATAATGGATATTTTACTTGAAAAAATGGTTTAATGCTATTACTTAGACTTTTTTATACGATTTGTTTAATATTTTGATTCCACTTATGTTTTTAAGTTGGGAAAAAATATGATTAGCGTATTGTACTACCTGTGTTTAACGATTAGGTATCATACTATCACTCTGTTATAATTGAGGTACTGAACTATCATAATGTTCACAATTCAGGTACCGCCATTAAATTAAATGGATGAAAATTAGTTTCACTTTTCATTTCGGTTCTATTCTTTGTAATTTGTATAAATCTAACCCTTAATTTTCTGAAATATCTAATTTTAGTATAAATTCAAAAAAATCAGATTTTTTTAAAAAAAAAAAACTAAAAAAGACAAAAATACCAAAATTTTTTTGAAAAAACCTTTGAAAAAGTAGGAAACCCGAAAAAACCACCAAAAAATGGTAAAAAAACCAAGAAAAATATAAAAAAACAAAAAAAGTTTAAAAAAACTGGGAACGTGAAAAAACCCAAAATCGGTAAAAAATAAAAAATAAACCCTAAAAATCAAAAAATCAAAAATCACAAAACAATGAAAAAACGTTCAAAAAAGTTAAAAACCCGTAAAAAACCCGAGAAACAGTAAAAAAAAATAAAAAAACCAAGAAAAATAAAAAAATCCAAAATCACAAAAAAGTAAAAAAGTAAAAAAAAAATTCGAAAAAGTCGAGAAAAGCAGGAAAGTTAAAAATATGTAAAAAAAGCTTTTAAATAACTTGCAATTATTTTCAAATGACTAAAAATGGCTTCAAATGACTTAAAAATAACTCCAAAAGGAATGACTAAAAATGACTTCAAATGACTTAAAAATAACAGTAACAATTGCAAGTTATTTTAAAGTTTTTTTAACATTTTTTTGACTTTCCGGCTTTTTTCGACTTTTTGATTTTTCTTGGGTGTGTAATATTATTATTTTTATGTTTTTCGGGTTTTTTTACGGGTTCCCGACTTTTTTGAACGTTTTTTTATTGTTTTGTGATTTTTGATTTTTTGATTTTTAGGGTTTATTTTTTATTTTTTTTACCGATTTTGGATTTTTTCAGGTTCCCAGTTTTTTTGAACTTTTTTTTTTTTTTTTTTTTTTAGATTTTTCTTGTTTTTTTTTACCATTTTTTCGTTGTTTTCTCGGGTTTCCTACTTTTTTAAAGGTTTTTTCAAAAAAAAATTGGTATTTTTGTTTTTTGTAGTTTTTTTTTTAAAAAATTCTGATTTTTTTGAATTTATACTAAAATGAGACATTTCCGAAAATTAAGGGTTAGATTTATACAAATTACAAAAAATAGCACTAAAATGAAAAATAAAACTAATTTTCACTCAATTAATTTAATGTTGGTACCTGAATTATGAACATTATGATAGTTCAGTATCTCAATTGCAACAGAGTGATAGTATTGTACCTAAATCGTTAAACACATGTACACTAATTGTATTTTTCCCTTTAAAGTTTGAATAATAGTCCGTATGCACTTTTTGAAAGGTATATTTATTACTAGTAATACCTCATAGGTACCAGTTTTGAACTTTAATTCTCACTAGATACCTATTATAATTTGCATTGCTCTTATCTACCATTTTTTCATATTATATAAATTAAAAAAAATCTAATTTCATAAAAAAACAGAAAATATCTCTCTCCCTCCCTTATAAATGGAAAAAATCATAAAAAAATTATAAAAAATCACAAAAAAAAATTATAAAAAATGAAAATATCATAAAAAATGAAAATATCATAAAAAATGAAAAAACACAAAAAATTTAAAAAAATACTTTTTTGTCAATGTACCACTTTTTACAGCGAAAAAAGCGTTTTATCATAAAAAACACTTTTTCATCAAAAAGTGAATTTTATGTATTTAACTCTCGTTTGACTCATTTCAATACTTCTTAAAATTTGAATTGCCTTTTTAGAAACTAATTTTAGATCCGTAAGCTTAAATTGGTAAGAGTGCTTGCACCCAACACCAATGTTCAAGAAATTGGTAGTTCGAATCCACCCAGTTTTTTTAACTTTAAAGTAAAATATATGCACTTTTTGTGCTGTACTATATGCACTTTTATTGAACTTAATGCACTTTCGACTGTACTATATGCACTGTCGACTGAACTAGATGCACTTTCAGCTGAACTATATGCACTTTCAGCTGAACCAGATGCACTTTTAGCTGAACCAGATGCACCTTTTACAGAACTATATGCATTTTTATTGAACTAGATGCACTTTTGGCAGAACCATATGCACTTTCAACTGAACCAGATATACTTTTAGCTGAACCAAATGCACTTTTAGCTGAATGAGATGTATTTTTGACAGAACTATATGCACTTTTATTGAACTACATGCATTTTCGACTGAACTATATTCATTTTCGACCAGACTATATGCACTTTTGACTTAACTATATGTAATTTCAACTAAATTAGATGCACTTTAACCTGAAGTAGATGTACTTTCAGCTGAAACAGGTGTACTTTTAGCTGAACTATATGCATACTCATTTTTA
This sequence comes from Primula vulgaris, assembly GCA_963920805.1. Taxonomy (NCBI): domain Eukaryota; kingdom Viridiplantae; phylum Streptophyta; class Magnoliopsida; order Ericales; family Primulaceae; genus Primula; species Primula vulgaris. The sequence goes on along the minus strand of OY987214.1, from coordinate 30,543,320 downwards.
TTGAACTATTTTTACTTTTTACTGAATTGTATGCACTTTCAACGGAACTAGATGTACTTTCAGCTGAATTGAATGCAATTTCGACTCAATTTTATACACTTTTGACTAACTATATGCATTTTCGACTGAACTATATGCACTTTTATTGAACTATATACGCTTTTGACTAAACTATACGTACTTTCGACTGAACTATATGCACTTTCAGCTCATTTAAATTAAAAAATGCACATTTTCATGTAAAAACCACTTTTTATATAAAAAAATTCACTTTTTGATGAATGTTTTTTTATGAAAAAACAGCTTTTTCGGTATAAAAAGTGTTATATTGACAAAAATAATTATATATTTTTTTGTAATTTTTTAAAAAGTTTGTGATTTTTTTCATTTTTTTTAATGATTTTTCATTTTTTATAATTCTTTTTATTTTTTATGATTTTTTGTGATTTTTTTATAATTTTTTATAATTCTTTTGTGATTTTTTTATGATTTTTGGTGATTGTTTATAATTTTTTGTCATTTTTAAATTTTTTTTTGATTTTTTGTGATTTTTTGTGATCTTTATAATTTTTATAATTTTTTTATAATTTTTTATGATTTTTGTGATTTTTTTATAATTTTTTGTGATTTTTGTGATTTTTTATATTTTTTAGTGATTTTTTAGTGATTTTTTATAGTTTTTTTTGTGTTTTTATTTTATTTTGTTGTAATTTAAAACTATTTTTTTGGGTTTGTAGAAAAATAAAATATATCAATTATATTTTGGTTTGTATGACCCTTTAGTAAATAAACTAAATAATTAAAAAGTGTTACTTATGAGGAATGTAAACTTATCAAGATATTTAAAAGGATTATAAGTTGCTATGAGCTACTTATAGGGAATTCCTCATATTTATTATTATGCATTTAAAAATTAGATGAATGCATTTTTTGTTAGAAAAAATAGGTTTTTAAAGTATGTATCAATTGATATGAACATTATGCAACATATACCACCAAGTATGCGTTTTTTGAAATGCATAATTAAATGGTATGCAGTTCAACATATGCATATAACCACTTTCAACTTAACTCACGGCTGTGGTGCATTTTTCAACTTTGTCATTTTTATAATAAGTTGCGGTAAAGTTACCTTTTTATTACTTTCTTTTTAAAACTTTTTTGGGTTAGTCTTGCTAAAAAAAAAAATATCAGGTTACCATCAGAGTGTCTGTTGCTAAACTGACGGTAAAATGAGTGTCGTTAAATTTATCAACAATTTTTGTTGCTAAAATTTAACTAAACTCAATTTACCATCGGTTTTGAAAAAGTAAACTGTTGTTATCTTAATTTTTTATTATAGTGTCTAGGTATTATGCGATACTCCGTGTAGCCCGTCGAAAATCTCCGTGTAACTTGTCGGAGCTCCATACGGCCCGTGGGAGCTGTGTGCAGCTCTCCGGAGCCTCGCCTGAGCTCCTCACAGCTTTCGAAGCTTCGGGCAGCCTGCCTGAGCCTCGTTTGAGGCATATCAAAGCTTTTGACATCCCATCAAAGATCTCATCAGTCCTCTGAAGCTCGGGACAGCTTTTAGGAGCTTGGTACAACTCATAGAAGCGCTGCGCAGCAGTTCGGAACCTCATCAGAACTCCGGTTAGCTCGACACAGTCTCGAGAAGCTTGCCAGAGTTCCGCGGGGAGTGGGTTGGTGATGGTGGTGGTCGGAGGTAAAAGTGGTGCGTGTTTGGGTGACTTTTTGATCAGTGATTCGTTTGGTAATTGTATTTTTGGGAAGAAAGGTTTGAGTAGGTTTTGTTAATATAGTTTGGCTTAATATAGTGTTGGTATTAAAAATAATTTAGCTCGTCGGTAAGGCCTGACCATGCAAATTGTTTAAACACACAAAACTTTTGAAAGAACATATGATTTCATATACGCACAAAAACAATTTTCAATCAACAAACATGTTCTTTTTATGTGATGCAACTATGTAGGGTGATGCAACCTCTAATGTTTAGTCAATTACGAGTAATAATACGGCTATGGACACCAATCTTTCCCCAAAAAATAAGGTGGAGAGTATAATATTTAGCCAATGTCAGGTTATAACAATAAAGCAACCGTATCAAGTCAAAACAGTCGTCCAAGCTTGAACTTATAATTCACTACAAAAAAAATATCCAAATAGCGACGGGATTAGTGACAGTATTTTTTGTTACGAGTTTATTAGCGACGGTTTTTGTGACGACTTTGTGACAATTTAGTCAATTTGCGTCATATTTGTGTCAGCTTTTTAAATTAGCGACATGCTTGTGGCAGCTTTTGACGCTCACTAAATCAAACATTATTTTGTAGTGTAAGACCTCTTAGGTAAAACTAAAATACTCTACCATTAGACTTCAACAAATACATACGAAAATGTTGCAATATTTTAGCTATTTATTCTTTAATGTTTAGGTTAAATCCTCAGAAGGTCTTTTTTTTGTGTCAATAAATTGATGGCTTAGATGATCTACACCCTACCACTGAATTTAGGGATAGATATGGTTCCTTGTAAATAAAGAAGATGATGAAATACCTTTGATCCGGGAGACGCTAAAGGGGACGTGATGCAAACACTGATCAATTATTTGTATTTAAGGAAATTGATGATAATGCATATGCTCTAAGAGCATCTATCATGCTCTCAATAACTATATTCAAATTTAACACAAAATGGTATTTTTTTTAGATTGGGATCTCATGTTTACTTGTTTAAATGTGGTATATTGTATTTTATTCTTCTCGGACTTTTTCTTTGAACAAACTTAACTTGTATATATTATCTCTCTCACACACACACTCACATGTATTTATACTTAAATTGTAATATGTGAGCATTCAAAAATCTCGAAGCCGTGTAGATTTTGGATTTGCCCAAAACACCCCAGAATAAAATCAACAATTACAACTATACACATGTCGTAAGATAATTAGAAGTAAATTATATCTTTATCTCTCTTTAACTACCCTATTGGTCTAAAATACTCATAAAAAAAATCAATCATGCAAAATAAAATCATGTGATGTTCTGATCAAATCTCTCATAAGTAATTTTTACTTTTTTACTTTTGTACTTTTTTACTAAAAATACAAATAAGTTTTTACACATTACACCACACATTGCGTGCGTTCTGTCCATTCATAAAAAGAAACATAGAAAATAAAGACAAAAGTTACTAATGTCTAGTTGGATATTTGTCCCATTTGATTATTGACAAGGAGCTTTAGAGTACACCGTATTTTGTCTGATTCATTTTAAATCATTTTAAAAACAATATGAGTAATTATAAAAATAGTCCGAGTCGGTTTAAGTCGTTTTAAAAACAGTATGAGTAATTATAAAAACAGTATGAGTCATTTTAAAAACAGTTTGATTTATTAGAAAAATAATCTGAGTCATTTATAAATCATTTTAAAAACAGTCTGACTCTTTTTAGTCATTTTAAAAACAATCCGAGTAATTTAAGTAATTTTAAAAACAGTACTCTCTCCATTCCTATTTAATTGTTCATTACGAAACTACGTGCAATTTTGACCGGCTTATAACTTGTATCAAAATTGTCAAAATGAATTTTTTTTAAATCTAATCATAAAATTGAACATTTGAACTATATTATCAATTTTTGAAAATTTTCATTCCGACAATTTTAATATAAGTTTTTGGCCTGTCAAAATTGCACGTAGTTTCGTAATGGACAATTAAATAGGAACGGAGAGAGTATGAATTATTCGAAAACAGTAGTATATGGTGATTCTAAAACAATCTATTGTCAATTATGTCACTTTATGTGTTTTTGTTTATTAAAAAAACCATATATTAGTATTTAAACATTTTTTTAGTAACAAATTTTAACTAGGGGACTGAAAGATATTAACATTCAAAATACTTGATCAGTTCTGTAATTTCTGAAATTACAAACCAGTGCTCCTCCTCTCTCTCTCACACACAACCCTAAAGAGATAGGGAGAGAGGAGAATCCGTCGTCAAATCCTGCCACACCTCATTGCCTCACCTCCGCCTTGCAGTATATGTACAGATATATACACTTATAAATATATATATATATAGATATAGAGATATAGATACATAGAGAGAGTGGCGTAAGTAAAGTGGGAAGAGGGTGACGGAGAGGCAGCGACGGCGCTGACGTAGCCGGCGACGACATGAGCAGCAATGGGGTTTGCTTTTTTAGGGAGATAAACGTTGTTTGAGATTTGAAACTATTTATATAGTTGACTAATACTTAATTGGTTTTAGAAAAAAAAAAAAAAGGCTAATCAATAAATAATTCGGGAAGAAGACCTATAATTAAATAATTTTGTTTTTATAAACCAATTCTTAATTAACTCTAAAAGTTATAGCTAAAAATTACTAGCTTTTTTACACGTTGGCATATTTAGTTAGAAAAACAAACTACCCTGAAATAGAAACTTTATGATATTTATAAGGTATATTTTAGCTATAGAAATGGGAAAGAAAATAGGTTTAATAACCCAACTAGCCGTCATTAACAAAATGGAAAACAAACTACCCATATTAATAATTGTGATACCGAACTAGATATTTTAGTCATTAACAAAATGTATACCAAATTACTCATATTAACAATTGAGATACCGAACTACATAATTTTTCATGGGAAATTCTCTATAGCTAACTCATAACAACTTATATTCTTTCTAGGGGTGTGAAAAATACCCAAGACCCGAAAACCGCATCGTAAATACCCAAAACCCGAAAGAACCGACCCGTCACGAAACCGTTTTTGGGTCTACCAACCTGACCCCGCTGGTTCTTGGGACGGGTATGGTTCACAACTCTATACCATGTAACCGACTCGTAGACCCGACCCGCGGAACCGACTCGGATACCCGAATTATAGAACCGCAATATATACCCATATTTTAAAAAATATATATATACATATTATGTATCTGTAACGAAAATTGGATAAATGCACGAGAAATAACAAAAGAAGAACTCAGACAACAGTGAATGAAGAAAGATGAAACGTTTTTGAATATGTGCGAAAGAGCGGTTGAAGATTTAACATTGAACAATTAGTTTTTATGATATTTTTATACTTGATATATTTTTCATTAGTTGACGCTACTTTACTTTTTTTTCTTTTATATCTTGTGGGGGTTTTTCCCCATATTTTTATATTTTTATCATTAATAATATAAAAATATGGGTTTTCCCACCATTTAATAATAATAAAATAGTTGTTAATCTTTGTCTTGATCTCAAGTTTTACGATTTATTTTTAATTCAGTCTATCTTTCTTAATAATTTAGGAAAATCATTAAGAAAATGAAAATTGGAACCATTGGTTTGTAATGTTGAAGTGACTGTGTAATGTTTACGTGATTCATTAATCAACCAAACACATTGTTGATCAATATGAAACAAAAAAATTGATAGTACCTCATTAATTTGTTTATTTTTAACAAGCAAGTTAAAAAATAATTTGGAAAAATATAGTCATTATCAATATGTAAAAATACCATTTAGAAAATAACATCTAGAAAAATTATAATAAATTTTACGAATTTTGGGTATATTTGGTAAATACCGCACCGAGAACCGTTATACCCATTACAAATACAGTATGAGTTGAGTAAAATAAGTAAAAAAAGTTACATAGATTTGACCCGACCCGTAAATAATGAGAGAACCGCTAAAACCGTTATCCGAATACCCAAAAACTGTTGGGTCGGGTCGGGTAAAATTGACACCTCTAATTCCTCCTAGATACCATTATAAGTTCACATTCTCTATAGGTACAATTTTTTAATTATTCACTTTATTTAACAAAACGTCATTATCCAATCCAAAACATAATACACATACTTTCTCTCCCTAAAAAAGTAAAAAAAGTCTAAAATTACAAACAAAATTATAAAACCAAAAAAAGCATAAGAAATTATTAAAACAAGAATAAAAAATCACAAAAAAAAATCACAATTTTTTTTTTAAAAAAAATATCTAAAAAAATAATAAAAATCACAAAAAAATTATAAAAAAATGATTAAAATAAAAAAAATGTATTTTTATAAAAAAAAAATCACAAGAAAAGATAAAAATCACAAATATCACCAAAAAAATCACAAAAAATGAAAAAATCATAAAAAAATCACAAAAAAATTATAAAAAATTAAAATCACAAAAAATTTATAAGAAAAATGATTTTTTTCAAAAACAACTTTTCCAGTGAAAAGGCTATTTTTCGTCAACAAAATAGTTTTTTCACCAAAAAAGTGAGTTTTTTCACCAAAACACTTTTTTCACCAACAATGGCTTTACATCTAGTTTGGCTGAAGTCACCAGTTAAGGTGAAAGTGCATCTAATTCTATCGAAATAGCATTTAGTTTAATAAAATTACATATAGTTCAGTCGAAAATACATATAGATCCGTCGAAAGTGCATATAGTTCAGTCTAAACTGCATATACTTAAGTTAAAAGTTCATATAGTACAGTCAAAAGTGTTTATAGTTAATTCGAAAGTGCATTTAGTTCAGTCGAAAGTGCATACATTTCGGTCGAAATTGCATCCAGTTCAATAAATTTGCATATAGTTTAGTTAAAAGTGTATATGGTTCAGCGAAAAGTGCATCTGGTTCAGCTAAAAGTGCATCTGATTCAGCGAAAAGTGCATCTGGTTCAACCAAAATTGCATATAGTACAGTCGAAGTGCATATGGTCTTTTCGAAAGTGCATCTATTTTAGCTGAAAGTGCATATTATTCAGCTATCACTGCATCTAGTTCAGCTGTAAGTGCATCTAGTTCAGCTGAATGTGCATTTAGTTCAGCTGAATGTGCATTTAGTTCAGTCGAAAAGTGCATATAGTTTAGTCAAAAGTACATATAATTTGATATAAATACAGCATATAGCTCACCACAAAATGCATACACTTTACTTTAATTTATTTATTTTTTAAAACCGGATGGATTTGAACCACCAATCTCCCGAATCTCGGTGTTGGTGCAAGCGCTTTTACCATTTTGAACTTACAGATCTACATAGTCACTCTAATCAAAAAATAGATAATCATAATACAATAAATAAGCAACAAATAGAAATCGGACAGTTGACATACATATCACAAAAACAATTGATAAAGATTACCACAATCCAAACAATTCTAAGAAAAATATAACTATAAAAAGATTGATGATCAAACATAGCTAAAACCATTAATAATCGTTATCTTAAACCTTCAAAAGGCCTCCGATTAAGCCCAAACTCGGAATCCATATTAGTCTAAAATCTAGCTCGTTTCAGCTCAAAACGGTCTCAATTTCAACCTTAAAACAACCTCCGATTTAGCCTTAACTCAGAGCCTATATCAGTCCAAAATAGAGCTTTGTTTCGGCCCAAAACGGACTCTATTACAGGCTTAAAACGACCTCCGATTAAGCCCAAACTCGGAGCCCATATCAGTCTGAAATCGAGCTCCGTTTCATACTAAAACCTCCCTGTTTCAGCCACAAAACGGACTCAAATTGAGCCTTAAAACGGCCTCATGAACCCATGACAAAGACGAGCTCCAAATAAAAAGTTTGCTTCCGTCGCGGATCCTACTCTGTTTAAGTAACTTGTGGGAATATAAGTTCAAAAGTGGCATTTATAGAGTATTAAACATTTTTTCATAAACTGTGGACCCCGTCAATATAATTAAACGGAAGTTAAGTTTAAATTCAATTTTAGTCCTAAATTTTATAAAATATATGAATTTAATCTGAAAAGTTTATAAATTTATATTTTTAACGTACTCATAAACAAATAGTTAAATATACATACTCATACATAAACATAAAATAGAAAAAAAAAATACACAATATATATATATATATATATATATATATATATATATAACGTTTTATAAAAAAATCAACCTTTTTTAATAAAAAAATATTTATTTTTCAAAATAAATATTTTAAAAAGAAAATATTTTTTAAAAAAGCGCTTCAAAAAGTGCATACATTTTTTTATTTTTATTTTTAAAAATAGGTAAAAAAAAATTAAAAGTAATCTTTTTTAAAAAAATTATTAAAAAAAAGTTATTTCTTTTATAAAACGTTACATTTATATATATATATATAAATTGTGTATTTTTTGTGTTTGTGTTTTTGTTTTCGTATTTTATGTTTATGCATGAGTGTATATGTATATGTAATAATTTGTCTATGAGTATGTTAAAAATGTAAATTTATAAACTTTTCGGATTAAATTCATATGTTTTATAAAATTTGGGACTGAAATGTAATTTAAACTTAACTTCCGTCTAATTAAATTGACGAACGTCCTCCGTTTATGAAAAATATATAGTTCAGAATCTCAATTGTTAATGTGAGTAGCATGATCTTATTTTATCAATAACTATGATTAAAGACACTAAATATATATATTTTTTCCCTATAAAAATGCAAGTGTGTAAGTAAGATCGGATGAAAGATCAATTTTGTGTGACAAAAGTGGTTACATCATGTAGTTGAGCTGTTCCAACAAATATTACTATATCCAGAATAAACTCCCACTATATAAAAAAAAAGACCAAAAAAACTATACGTTTTTATATTTAAAAACCACTTTCTAGCCTCGCTTTTAATGACAGAAAACGTGTACGTCACTACCTGAGTCGTCTCTATTTTCGATTAAATCAATTAAATGTCAAAATAACAAAATAAAATAAAATAAAGATACATAAAGAGATATAGAGAGAGAGTGAGCTCATATCAGGTACACTAATCACAAAACTCTCATTGACCCATTTTAGATTATCAAAAATTATTCATACCCAGTTGTGATTTATGCTCTTTTACTCACCTTTGCTATTTTCTTTCAGTTTTTTTAAATTATTCCCTTTCCTTAGAAAAAAAAATGATATTTTTTTACTTTTTTCCTCTGTAAGCAAAAAATGTTGATCATGTTTACATAACTCTCATTGACCCATTTTAGATCATCAGAAATTATTCGTACCCAGTTGAAATTAAGCTCTTTTACTAACCTTTACTAATTTATTTCAGTATTTTTAAATTATTCCCTTTCCTTAGAAAAAAATGATGTTTTTTTGTTTTTTTTTCACTGGAAGCTAAAATGGTTGATTATGTTTATTTTTTGTTTGTGTATTTGTTACAGAATGGTGGAGGAAAGCAAGTAATAGGATGAACAAATTTGATTGTGAACTTAAACCCTAGGGTTTAGAGCTTAATAGCTTATATCCCTCTTTGTTGAAATTAAACAGTTTATGTTGAAAATTAGCTCTGGAAAATCATCTTATTAGGTATTTACTCAAGTTGCTTGACCCTAAGTTGTGTAAATAGCTATATAATGCTGGAAAAAAGTTTGCTTCCGTCGCGGATCCTACTCTGTTTATTAACGGTTTCGATGGTTTTTTTGATATTATCTTCGATATCGCTTCTTCAATTTAGGGACAGATCTTTCATACCTGGTTCCGTTTTAAACTTGATGGTAGTCAATAAATCGTCTCCTTTTTTCGAAAAGAGTACAAGTGAAAAAACCAAATCTTTGGTGACCCAAACAAGCTCTTCGAACAACTCTAACTCCCACATAGTATCGTTAGGAAAGACAAAAATTTGTGACAAAAACAATGCCCTTATTCGGGTTTATATGTACGATTTTCCTACTGAATTTCACTTCGGGTTATTGGGTTGGAAAGGAAAAGGGGATCAAATTTGGCCAGATATTAACAACCCTAGCCAAATCCCTTTGTACCCTGGTGGACTAAATTTACAACATAGTATTGAGTATTGGCTCACGCTTGATCTCCTATCATCCAATGGTCAAGATTTGAACAGACCGTGTACAGCTATCAGAGTGTATAATTCTAGCCAAGCGGATATAATTTTTGTCCCTTTTTTCTCCTCCTTGAGTTACAATCGGTTTTCTAAGCTTCGGGGGAATGAGAAAGTTAGTCTCAACGTGGTTTTGCAGAATAAGTTGGTCGCTTTTTTGAAAAATCGAAACGAATGGAAGAGATTGGGTGGTAAAGATCATTTAATCATAGCTCACCATCCAAATAGTTTGTTGATAGCAAGGAAGAAATTGGGCCCTGCAATGTTTATTTTGGCGGATTTTGGGAGGTATCCTTTGGGAATCGCAAACCTTAAAAAGGATGTGATAGCACCTTATAAGCATCTTGTGAAGAGTATTCCAGCGAACAAGTCAGCCATGTTTGAAGAGCGTCCAGTATTGGTGTATTTTCAGGGGGCTATATATAGGAAAGATGTAAGTATAACTTCTTCTCGTTCAACATGCTTTTAATTATCAAATAAGTTTCCTTTTTTCTGCAGGCTGTAGAAAACATTTCCTATTGTGTTTCTTTATTTTAAAATATCGTTCTAGTAAGTTTTATTCACGTGTCTTTACTAATTCAATGCAATGACAGTAATTTATGGAAGATCTTGCATAAGGCTATTCTGCGACTGTATGCAGTTTAAGAAATTGTTTAATTTATTTTCTTGTATTAATGATGGCTTCATGTCTGATATATAATCCGATGGAAACCTTTGGGAAAAAAGTAGGAGAAGTAAAAGAAGAAACAACCAGCTAATAGATAGACTCATAGAGCAAGAAATGTACCCAAGTCCCCTTAACTAGCTAAACTTTGTACCTTGGTTAGTAAAGATTTCGAGTTAGAGTTAACATTAGTCATGTTGTGTTCTTCCTCTATTATATGCCTTTAATGATGCAAATATTACTCAAGGCTCTAAGTTCTTAAGTAGCAAATGTCTCGAGATTTATTAATATTCTTTTATTAGGCCTTTTAAAGGCCAGAGACAACTTTCAAATGGCCAAAGGCTGAAAGTCTTGAACAGATGTTTTCCTTTCTTACATATTTTGGGTGGTAAATTGGTAATACACAATAACATGTTTCCTTGAAGGTCTGATACAGCTTCTCTGCTTCTGTAAGTAATGATTGTTTGGAAGACCATGGTTCAGATAATAATACTTACGACTCTTTAACATACAATGATATATTCCTAATAACTTATAATGCTATGCATTAAATTTCAACTACAACTGCTTACAGAGGACTCTGTAACAACAATAAATTCTGAATAGAATGGACCAGATAGGATTTCTGTATTATAAGTAACAATTGTTCGTGAGTTAATAAATTTCCCTTATAGTTTTATTTATATATCTGGGTTAAATGCATTTAAGTTTTTGCATTTTTTAACATCCCTTTTCTCCTTATCCGAGAATCTATTAATCTGCAAACAAAGATTATTTATCCCATTTAAAATATTATTTTTCAGGGAGGAGTTATTCGTCAGGAGCTTTATTATCTCCTAAAAGAGGAAAAAGACGTTCATTTCACATTCGGTAGTATCAAATCTAATGGTGTAAATCAAGCAGGTCGAGGGATGAGTTCATCAAAATTTTGCCTAAATATTGCTGGGGATACCCCTTCTTCTAATCGCTTATTCGATGCTATAGCTAGCCACTGTGTCCCAGTAATAATCAGCGACCAAATCGAATTACCTTATGAAGATATCCTAGACTACTCCAAGTTTTGTGTTTTTGTACGATCATCAAATGCTGTAAAGAAAGGGTTTTTGTTGAACCTTTTGAGAGGGATTGATAAGGAGCAATGGACTAGAATGTGGGAGAAGTTGAAAGAGGTCGAGAGGCACTTTGAATATCAGTACCCCTCACGGATTGGTGACGCGGTGGATATGACATGGCAAGCGGTTTCTCGGAAGGTATCTTCGATTCAATCAGAAGCTCATAGGAACAACAGGTACCGCAGATCTCAGCTATTCGTTAAGGGTTTTTAAATACGGGTCTTTAGTCTACGAAATTTGGTTCCTTATTAGGATGACTTTTACTCTTTTAAATGAAATATACATGATTTCTCCTTTACTTCTTACATATATATATATATACTCCCTTTGCCTTGTAAAAATAGAGTTATATGACACTTTCGATATTTAAATTTGTATTGATTGCTTAATTTACTTATAGCCTCTATATATCATGCATTGGTTATACAATTATAAGCGAACATAATTAATAATACACGTATAATAGGAAACATGTGATTATATATATTGCTCTAATTAACTCTTCTTAATACGTGTGAAGTAATAAAAATGCATACTTTAGTGGATAGAGGAAGTAACAAACATGGTAGGAATTAGGAAATGAACGTTGTCTGACTAAACGCTAGTGAAATTTCACCTATGCCTTGGTGATGGTGTAAAACAAAGTGTACCATTGCAATAAAAAAAAAATTCCTTAAAAAGAGTTATGTAATAGACACTAGATGAGTGTTAGAAAGCAGATAAAATGACATAATAACCCATAGTCATTGAAAGGCTTTGATAAGATGTATACTCTATTACGTATGTATATACTTTCTTATGCATGTGTGTACCCGAAAAAGTTTTCTAATTGTCTGCATAAAGATAAATGATGAAAAAAATTGCACTTCTGTGTCCATAGAACTATGAAGATATAGATGTAGTTTTAAAATATATGTTGTGGTAGCATGAGCCAATGAATATGCTTTTACATGTAAATCCAAGATCAGTAATAGCAATTTAAAAGACATAATCCATTGACCGTCAAAAAAATATGCACCCCTCAAATATGAAACACTGTAATTTGTTACATAATCTGCTAATTACTGCGCTTAAAATCTATATCTATACAATCTAGAGAAGATGTTAGCCTTAAGCCGCCATTCTTCAGTTTCATTTTAGAAAAAACATTCAACAAAAAACAATAAACTATAAAATACCAATCAAATCGCTTTGATGTTAAGCAAGCTAATGGCCACGTTCACAAATCTTTCATGTTTCAGTGACTCATAAATCTCATGAGTCATCTCCCTTTGCCATTGCCTTTGGACTTGCAACAAATCAACATCATCCTTCTTTTTTTTTTAAAAAGGCTTATCGACATCTGTTATGAATAGGGTCTGATCCTCTTCGAACTCTTCTTTTACTTGATTGGTTCGGATCAAACATCATTGCCTGTGAAGGTGCTAAACTTGGCGATATTTTCAGAATTGCAGCTTCTGTAGCCTTAAGCAAACGAGAGTTCCTATTAAACGGGGGTTCTTTTTGAACCCATCTGAGTGCAAGGTCTATGCTTCTGAAACCATAAACCTTATCTGTTTGTATGGATATGAACCCAATACATACGAGAAATACGATCCAATGATAAGAATAATACCCCATTGTTTATCCTTTGAAAGCAAGAGGAGTGGTGTTCTCTCTCTGTTTCTTGTTCAAGGGAATGATGAGAGAAATGAGTAGTTGGTGGTCATTGGTATTGCTCTTCTTTCCTGTAGAAATATAAGGGCCAGGGTTTGTTTGTTTTTTGCTTTGTGGGATTTTGAGGACCAAAAGTGAAAAAGCAATAGAAGTTTCAGAGATTCACCCTCAATCATAAGCCCTGGAATAGAAGCAATATATAAGGCTGTTTTAGAAGACAAGCTGACAAGTTTGAATAAAAGTTGGGTTTGAACACCATACTTTGGAAGCCAAGAATATGATCTTCTTCTTTTATGGTTCCCCACATCTCATCATTTTCTTCCTGCTCTTTTAGACCCCACATTTCTCTTGTTAATCATCCATGTCATCCGATTACGCTGACGTGTATTGTCGTTTACACTTTGGGGCATCAGGTTATGCGTTAAAGTTATGAAAAATCCCTTCATTTACTTCACAAATTGAATTTCCAATCAAGTTTATTAAGAAAACGGATCCTAAGGTAAGGGGCGTAGCCTTCAAGAGAAAGGGATGCATTCACAACCCCACAACTTATGAAAATGCTATTTCTTTCAAATGGGAAAATTCTAAATAATTTTAAAACAATCAGTTTTGCAACCCTATAAAACAACATTTTCTAACTTGCAGTCCCCGAATGTTAATCATGGCTTCGACCGTGGGTTACAAGTTAGCCATTGTTACTTCCATCTTTAGACCAAACTTCTCCTTTATTTATTGTTTACAAAGACTTAATGTGATTTCTCATGTCTCTTATAGATATATTGATTATCAGATGGTTTTGGTGATATATTGTGAAACTTTTATGCTTTACTTTTTTTCACTGAAAAAAAAGAAGCAAAAAAAAAACATTAGCCATAGTGCTGTTAGAATTAAAGCCAGGAAGCAGCTAAAGCTGAGATTGCTACAGTTGCAAGAAAGCCAGATAAAGCATATGATATATTTTGGGGAAGGTGAAGGAATGTGTGTATTTATCTTTGTATCAAAGGAAACCCCAAATACTTGCTTTATTCTATATCTATTAAATTGCATCAAATCACTTTAGAATTCCAAGCTCTCATCTCTATGCAATTTCTTTTCTAGTAAAACACTATTGGTTTCTTGTGCTTAATGGGTAACCCTTTATGCTTTTCTTTGTTGTCGCTTTTAATGTTGGATTATACCATTCAAAGTTTGATCAGGTTACCAATGTAGACCATCTTTCCCTTGGCAATTTCTGATTTCTTAGTGCCATTGGTAATATAATGCTTTTTTTTCCTACTTCGGTTGAGGAAACAATTACGATACAAAAAAATACATTTATATCCAGAAGAGGAACGAGTGGTGTCATATGGGGAGGCAATTTTCCTCGTTCTTCTTGCTCTAATACTATTGGAAAAAAATATGGTCTTTATTTTACTGTGTTAGCAACTTTGCATATAGTAACAGATAGAATTGCCTTAAAAATGACCTTTTCGATGATCATGTGCCATTTTTTACTGAAAATCTTCCTGTATTGATACTTAATCGCTCCCATAATAAGAAAATACACAACACACATCGGGTAACTCCTATGATCCAACCATGGTTCTACCATTACGTAGATAACAGAAGTGTTTTCTTTTTCGGTTCTTACACTACTGAATAGACAAATTGTGAAAATAGTTCTTAAACACTAAAAGTTCCGTCTCGAGCCAAATTAGAATGATAATGTTTTAACGAACGAGTTAGGGTGCATCTGTAAGTTGTAACTTGTACGCTTTTGCTGGTTGTGACATAAATCTTATACACTAACTGCACCAAATCATTCAAGCATATGTTTACTAAAACAAGAATTTCAATGGTCATACGAAATTGAGAGTGATGGAGAAAGAGAGAATCTGTATTCTTGTAATGATGAATTATGACTGGATTTTGTCCAGTCCATATTTGTTAACTAACTGGATTTTCCTTTTTTGGTCCGCATCATTTTATACTCCTTTATTAGAGAATTCACTTTTTTGTCTTATTATCATTAAAGCAAAAGGAACATATGATATGTATCATTGCTTTTAAAATCTTAAATTCATCATCAAATTTGAATTAAAAACTATGCAACATTGTACCACGACAACACACAATGGGGTTCCTTCTCCATTAAGTATTAGAAAACCGAGAAGCCTGTGAATTATCTACAAACAACTTTGTTCTTTTGCATCCACTCACGACTAAGATAGGAACAACATTCATGGTAAATTAGCCAATATCTGCATTTTATGAGCACTTGTCCTGTGCCATAGTTAAGTTTTAAATGGTTTCATTGCGAAAGCTAGCGAAATAGGGGTAACGATTCTTAAGCAAGCGAGGTACCTCAAGAAAATTATGAACATTTTCGTCACCAAAATAGATCTCTAGACAAGTACACCAATGAGTATCTAAGCTATATTCGTTATGGGAATAAAAATATTACAAATTTGGAAAAGGCTCTATCCAAACAAATTTGGAAAAGGATCATATTAGTCCAAGCGCCTAGAAGAGTAGACGAGATTAAGCGGATTAGGCAACACACTTGCGCCATAGACTCATAAGTCCAATCTAAGATGTCATTGGCAGAAATGTAATGCCTATCTCGTAATATTTCTTCTTCATACTCCAAATAGTCCATCGAACAATGCATATTTTGTACGTAGTAGGCTGTCACAAACTCATGATATAGCACGGGCAAAAAAATTCATCAGATCGCAATACGGAAAGCTGTTCATAGAAAATTTAGAATTATAGTGAGGACAATATTTATTGAATGCACAATATATTAAACATACATAATAATGCCTCACCTAAATGTGTTACTGTTAAGCATCACTTGCACGGAAGAATGTGGAAGTGTCATCGTAATCGTCATCATCCCCGATAGTGTTGAGCATGCCTCAAGAGTAGGAGAGCAATCAACTGCCCGCAATCAGGATGTACTTAGAGAACATATACTCATCTGCATAACCATAAGCGGATCCATATGGGGGACAGTGGGGGCACATACCCCCCTGAATTTCTAAGAACAAATACTAATTTTGTATATATTTGTGCAGGATAAGTAACATAGTTTAATTAGTTGTTTACCCATATTCCTTAAATTCATTTATCTAAGCCCACCTTGGTTCGAATCTTGTTGGCACCATTGTAAAGCAATTTTTTTTTATCATTTTCCATTTAAAGTATAGATATGTTATTTGTATAATTAAATGAAAATTTTGGCTTAGATTCTTTCATTTTTTTTAATATAATTGACCTAAAATTTCATACTTTAAATTATAAAACATGAAAATTTAACACCAAAAACTATCTTTTTTGTTTTTGTTTCAAGACATTTAATTTTTTTTTCTTATTTTTCAAATTAAAGTGGTGGGTTGTAAATTAAATTGTTTTTTTGTTTTCTTCCATTAGTATGTCACTACAAAATAATGTTTGATTTAGTGAGAGTCAAAATCTGTCACAAGCCTGTCACTAATTTAAAAAGTTGTCACAAATCTGTCGCAAATTGACTAAACTGTCATAAAGCCGTCACAAAAACCGTCGCTAATAAGCTCGTAACAAAAAATACATTCACTAATCCCGTCGCTATTTGGTTATTTTTTTGCAGTGTGTGTTTAATAAATTATTAGTTCCCGTTAACCAATTCATTGTTGAGTAATCGGTAATGAGATATTTTCTTAAAATATTTAAAGCAAAATTAATTATTCCAAGAATTATTAAAAGAAACTCTATGTGCATATATATTTTTTTTGTTAGGAGAAGAAAAGTTCAATCGCATATCATATAGTAAAAAAAATAAATCATATATTCATATTTTAACTATTAAAAGAAACTTGCAGTTTTTATTCTAATCGTGTCTCCACTCAACCATAATCCTGCATCCACCCATACGCATAACATACAAATTTTAATTTTCTAAAAAAAAATCATTTATCAGGATGATTCTAGACCAGATCACCAAGAGAGAAAGACGGGGAAGGGGGTAAAATATGTCTTCCATGAAGCGTAAGACATTACAAAAGAAAGATACATTATACACAGTAAGCTTAAAATAGAGAAAAATAATGTTTACTGGAGTATTTTTTTTCGACGTCTAAATGAACCTATAGAAATTAATTACAGAATTGAAATTACATAACATAAACAGTACTTTAAGAAAATTACATAAAATAAAAACAGAATTGAAAATTACAGCTAAATACAACAAATTAAAATACTAAAATAAAATGGACAGAATGTAATTGCGGAATTTAAATTGCAGAATTGAAAAGACATAAATGAAAAGACGAGGCGACTGTTAAACAGTCTGCCCTTAACCGATATTCGCCCAACCATCTTAAGTTTCCGGTTGCGTTGACGCTTCGATTCCAAGCTAAAACGTCTCGGATGACTCGCCGAAAACTGCCGACGAGTCAAGATCGAGCCGTTGGTGTGTGGTTCTCTCTCTTTCTAGTATGTTATGAGAAAAATATGTATGCTGTTTTCATAATGTAAAAACGTGTTTAGAGAGTGGGGGAGAGCTGCCTACTTATAGGCTGAACTTATATCTCAGCCATAATGGTGCAATTATTCTCATTTAATTGCATCAGTCTCAAACTTGCTGGAATATAATAATTAGACTTTCTTGGAACCGTAACCGGAACATTCCCCAAGCCCCAAGTCCCACGCCCGCACCCGTGTCCGTGCCCGAGACCGAGACCGAGCGAGCCCGCACGTGTGTGATGCTCTTGCCTACACACACCTATAAGGTTACACATTATTACCACTTTCTAGTGGTGAATATGTATATAAACTATTCAAAATAGTTTTTCCTCTTTGATGTGTGATAAACATTTGGGTGGCTTTCCCATCCCTTTGTTTTCCCACTATTTCTTTCCAAATTCCAGATTTCGTCTCTCCATGGTCCAACTTTGGAGTCAATTTCCATTCACACTCATTCACATAATAGGTCATGCGATATACCGTTTCGAAGCTCGTCACATGAGCTACTCAAATCATTTGAGTACGGAGTCTAAACTTTAGATTTTTCGCATGGAATTGACTAAAGTTTTGGACTCGTGATCAATTCGGAAAACACCATAAACATCGTTTTTTCCCAACAAAATCAACATGAAAATATATATGTTAGTATACAAAATTATATAATGAATGCCACATGAGATTTATCTTTTCAATACTCTCTATTTTGATTCTCTGAATTATTATTTTTCCGTTTTGTTCCTTGTTTTGTCTGTATTTTTTATTCACCATTCACACTTATATATATAGTTCCATACCCATTTGAATAATAGATTATTTAAAATAACATTGATATGATAAAGTAGGACTCAATCAAGACCATTTATTTGAATCCGTAATAGTCCCATAACCCTCATAATTTAATTATCTTCCCATAATATAGTTAATCACATTTAGAAATTGTAATAGCATTTCAATTTATAGGTAGATATTCCCAATTATATTATCTTTTCTCTTAACCATTTTAATAAGGGTGTATTTCATAAATATGTTTGCTATTAGATAGCTTTTCATTATTCCGCATAGTTAATAATCACTCAACTATCACATTTTAAAATGACAGACTCACTTACCATATCAATAAAATTGTATTTCTCATTACTCTTTAATCCATAAAATGGAAGAGATACATGTTGGCGTGCTAGAGCCTCGCTCTTATCATCTCGTTACTTGCACATTCGTGGAATTTGAGTGAGTTTCTTCTTTTTAACTTAGCTTTCCCATAAAATCACAACCACATTTGACAATATAGTAACATTCTAGTAAATGATTTAATGTATTCAGATCAATCCATAAAATTTCAAACTTTGTGAAGTACTCTGAAATACTTATATTTCCATGTGTTAAAGAGTGAATTGACTGCTTT
The DNA here is from genome assembly GCA_963920805.1 of Primula vulgaris. Lineage (NCBI taxonomy): Eukaryota > Viridiplantae > Streptophyta > Magnoliopsida > Ericales > Primulaceae > Primula > Primula vulgaris. Next base: position 30,524,158 of record OY987214.1, on the reverse strand, counting down.
AATTCAAATATATTTTGTTCATTTCCCTGTCAATACCTCTCTTACAAAGTAGACCACATTTTGCTAGCATTTTCTATAATATAAAATAGACCGATAGATATCTTTGTAGTAACAGAATTTAAAATCCAAGATACAACAATGAGATTATACCTTTTTCAAGTGTGATATAATCCACCATCGGCTCGGAGACAAGTTAAACTCCCATCCAAAAAACCAATTTTTCCTTCCATACCAATTAATATCTCTATAGCCCTTTTCCATACATGATAAATTTTCCCATTCAACTGTGGATGAACTAATTAGCTCTATTCATGTCATTAATATTTTTATGTCCATACTAGCATTATAAGTTCTTACACCTATCATTTTTCAGTGATAAACCCCAATTCTTAAAATAAACACAATTATTCACAAATTTTCAATTTATCCAATCAATGATAATCCAAATCAATCAAATTGATCAATGTACCCGATTTTTCTTAATCAACCAATCAATGTACCCAATTACAGCCGTCAATACCAGTTATTATAAAAAAAATTCGAAATAATCACATAGAAATGGCAAAAAACACTTATAGTAAATTTTGACCAAAAACCTCAAAAAAACATCAAATTTCGCAACGGAATATGATTCAAAGCGCGTGTATCATCTCACTAGCTCTGATACCATGATAAAATGTAAGAATTTTCATAAAGAAATGTTAAAAAAAACACAAGAAAAGTCGTCACTTTTAGAGACAGAAACAATAATTTTATTTATCATTGCTAAAAACTGAATTATACAATTGTACGAGATAATATATATTTTTTTTATTCAAAAGTAAAAATGTATAAATCATGAGACTTATTTAACATATAGTTATTTTTCATTTGTTTTGATGTAAAGCGGAGTCAGGTTAAATGAAGAGTATTTTTTTTTGCCCCAAAAATGATATATGTTTTATAAGAGGAATAATCGCGACCTTTTTCTTAACCTTGAAAAGTCTTGACTTATTTTCTTTAAATACTTCTAGTAAACAGTCTATAGATAGAAAATTGAGCTTATTTATTCAAAAAATATAAGCAAACAAGCGCAACTAACTTACACAAAAGACAAAAGGACACAATTGAATCTCAAGATGCTCATATGCACATCATTTACACTAAGCACATAGCCTTATGGTAAAAAAAACATTGTATTAATAAAAAAAAATTGCTACATTAGGTTAAAGATGGTTAATAAGAATTCAAGAATGTTTGGTGAATAACTATGTTTGGATTATTGGGTCAATTTTGTTTGTTTAGAATTGTATGTATTGTAATGTGTTTGTAACTTTATTAGGAATAAGCTGCGAGTGTACAATTGTCACTTTATGATTGGATGAGAAAGAGATGAGCTGTATAAATTGTAAAATATACTTTAATGAGCATCTACAATAGTTGTGTTAAATTTTTATTGTTAAATATTGACACATGAGAATGTTAAATGTCACATATATATGTTAATTTTAACAACCATACAAGTGTAACATTAGTGCATTTTTTTAACAACATTATCTATTGATTTATAATAAATAATTGATTTCGGATAAAGAAAAATATTATATAAATAAATAATAAAGGGATAATGTGTTATTTTTGATTTATTGTAGGATTTAATATAGGAATTAGTCAACCAAATTGACATATCATCACTTAACAATGTTAATTTTGTTGTTCAATTTACCAATAATTTTAACAACATTAACTTTAATGAATTAGTTAACAACACTATTGTGAAAGAAAAACATGTCTATTAGCTAACAAGTTTATCTAACAATTGACTTAATAGCACTATTGAGAAAACTAATGTGTTATTTTTAAAAAAATGTTACAATTACCATTTACAAACGTTGTAATTATAATGTATCATTTATCTCATTTGTACTATAGTTGTTGAATTTACATAAAAAACCAAATACTAAAATCATCTAATCAAAAACCGTTTTTGATTATCATTTCTACATTTTTATGATATTTTAGCATTTTAAATAACTCAAACCATTTTTGATTAATGTATTCCTGTAAATTCAATCGTAATCAGTTAGTTAGTTCGTTAATGAAATCATTCGTTGGGTGCATGTACTTCTGTACAGTATATACATAAGTTTTTAAGATTTCTACGTAGATTTGTACATAGATCATTTCTTAATTCTACTCCTTAGGCTAAGAAACCAATTTCCGAAGAAATCATGGTAACATAAATTTTTTGGTTAAATGTATGGATGATCGGATAATGATTAGTACATATAAGGTCGAATATTTCTACTATTTTACATATCCACAATATAACTATAGTTGTATTTAATATGTTTTTTTCAACACTACCATTGTTTTGTCAAATATTCATTCAACTTAATAATACAGCTGCTTTACATGTACTTTGTAAGATTTGTTTAATTAAAATAGACTTTAGAATAATACAATCAAATACATCGTAATAACTCTTCTTTTTTGTGTTAAATTAACTGCATGCTTGGATAATGATTAGTATAGAATTTGAGTATTTCCAATATTTGACATATCCACATACCTATAGTATCCATTAGTATCTAATATATAATTCAACACACAAGCGTTGTTTTTTTTTAATCAAAATTTCATATATTGTAATAGTTTGTATATGTCTTGTTATTTATTTCAAGTTAAAAACATAATAATTTAAATATGAGGGGCTAAAAATGCATTTATGTTTTTGGTTGAATACATAGCGAATCCAAATAGCCATTTGGTTACTATGATGCAACAAGATCGGTTTGGTCTAACAATTCATTATGGACTTGATTGGAGTGGTATTTTGCAACCAAAAAAAATCTATGATTGCAAACAACCTGTGTGCGGTTGCATGTCATGGTGTCTGGACTGCTCAAATTGGATGGATCAAATTCTTTGCAATAAAATGATTGAATTGTGACTTGGTGTAGTCGAGAGTTCAACATCACCGGTGTATGGCTTCAGTTCAGATGGTAAGTGTCTTTACTTGTGTTTCTTTCTAATTTTTTATTGTATATATGAAATTAATTTTAATATCCAATTTCAAAAAAAAAAACCAATTGTTTCGAACTTTCTATTTTTGGAAGGTAATATTTATAAAATCTCAATATTTATGCAATCTCCATAATTAGTATCAAAACTTATTCTATGATGTTTACATGAGATTACTTTTTCTTATCCTTAAGCAAGTATTCGAGAAGGCTTAGTTCATCCATGATTTATCTTTCATCTTTCGTTTCGTTTTTTTTGGGCTTGGTTGATATTTGTTGTGAATTTATTGTACAAGTTAAATTGATATTGCACTAAAGCTCCAACATATAAGCAAAGAAAAAACCTGCAAGAGAAAAAGCAAAGCTATGGAAGAATGAGAGGTGACGGAAGCAAGAAGAATTGGTCACCTCCACGAAGAAGAATAGCATGTAAATTTCGTCTACATTTTGTATGATTTTCTAGTATTGTCAAACCATACTCTCTATTAATAATGAATTATTTTTGGTATTATCTTTTAATAATAAATCACTTTAGGGAGTTAAGAAGAAAAATATGAAGAGTTAGATTAATGTAGTTAATTTTGGGATAGAAATCATCAAATTATAAATAAAATGGATTCTGGTGACAAAGATGTGGATGCTCCTCGTAATCCAATGGTCTAGAATAATCTTTAGTTTCTTTCTAAAATTTATCCACACACGGATATTATGCACTTTCTAAAACAAAGATCATTCTACACACTTTAGGATTTAGTGACTTGTTTAAGTAGAAATAATCAAAGTTAGAAATATTGTCACTTTAATTAATACTACCATCTAAAATGAAAAAATAACTACCATTTATTATTATGCCGAATACAAATAACTTTTTTATTGCGATACATAAAAATATGTTTGATTTAAAACCAATATACATAAAGTTCCTAATCAAAATTTGTCATGAAATAAACTTTTGCATTATTTTTCCTCATGCTAGAGCTAAACAACATGTTACAACGCATAACACATCATTTTCTAATCAATTCCCAATTTGAAGAACAACTTATTCGCTACTCGTCTTTCTGTTTTTCCTTTAGATTCTGGAACCATTTACATACATGAGAACTGGCTCAAGAATCTAACTCACATGGGGAAAAATAATTCATATGAAGGAATTTTCATTGAACCAAACATACCTTCAAAGGTTTTCCTTTCAAATTGGCAAGATAGTCTTTGCAATTACGCTTTCACTATCATTCTTATTGACAATGGAAACACTTTCCTTTATCATTTTTCTTTGCAGCATTATTTTATGGATTTCCTCCTTTGGTTTATATGGCCATAACATAGTTCTTATTATTTTTCTTGCCTTTGCCCTTCCGCTTAAACCGAGAAGAAAAGGCTACAATCACCTCTGAGTATTGTTCCATTAGAGTTAATATTACAAGATAATATTTGTTAAAGTAAAAGTTGTTTCCTTAATTGGATTAAGAAGATGACTAAATAGGTTTTACTAACTGTTAGTAATTTCTTAAAAGACGTTATAGGAATTTTATCAAACTTATTTAATTGAAGTTCTTATAAGTACCAAAAGTAAATATGTTATTTGGTTGACACCGGAAAGTGTTCTTATTTGCGTTTTCGAGACAAAAAAGTATAATTAATTTTACGTAATTAGTTTCATAATTTTTTCTGAGTTAGTATATCTTTCAACAATAATACACTACTACCAAGTAATTCTTACCACTCCCATTATACTTTTTAAACCGACAAACTTACAAATACTTTTAAGTATATTAATAAGCATACTTTCGACCTTCATAAATAAAATATATTTGTATACATACAAAATGCGACCAAACAAGATCAACCACAATTCTGAAAGGACTTTAAATGAAACTAGAATAAAAAATAACATTAATATTATACGGACATAACATTACACAGACCTTCACGTACAATATGTGGCAGAATTATATGCATCTTGTTATATATTTTAAAACATTTTAAGAGTGAGTGAGTTATCTACCATACGCTTGTTACATGTTGGCTACAAATGAGCCGAGCCAGGCTCTTGCTCAGATGAGCTCGGCTCGTTTCCTCAAGGGCTTGTTCAGGCTCGGCTTAGGCTCGTGACGACCTTAAAGGAACGAGTTCAAGCTCGCCTCGTGACATATTTGAAAATCCCCGGCTTGTGATCATTAGCCTCGTTAAACTTTAGTGAACCGAGCCGGACCCGTTAAACTCGAGTCTTTGTAAAAAGTAATTATTTTAAATACATAAAGTATAATTTTTGTGAACTTATATATATATGTAGAGTCTTGCTCTGGTCAAATTTATCATGAATTCTTATTTTTTAAGTGTTTTTTCTTTAAAAACGAATACAAACCCCCCACATTATTTATCGTGTATATAATCCACAAAAAATCATATAGTTGTATATTATAAAAATGAATATATGAGATTTGGTGTAAATTTAGTTGTGCATTTAATTGTGGATTGATCCTTCCATATACATATATATACATATATATATACACACATATACATATATATATATATATAAAAGATAGTAATGTTTATTGTATCATCATAACACGCAATATAATAGAGACTGGTGATTTATTATAGCAGCCGGCCCTAGAGAGAAAGAGATAGAGACGATAGGGTGAAAAGCCCTAGCCGCCGATAAGATGTCCGTTCTTCAGCCACCTGACCCCAACCAAACCCTCTCCCCGGACCCACCTACATCTAAATCTTTCGCATCCATATTAAAAACCCAAATCGTTACATCAAAAATTCCAGTTAAACAAATCGAATCGTTTGAAGGAGAACCTATGATTCATTATTCAATCGAAGATTTAAACACTCTTTCGGAACCATTCAAATATACTCTTGTAGGAAAATTTTCACATGGTAAGCCTCATATAGATATAATTCGTAAAACGTTTAGTTCAATGGGGTTGAAAGCTAACTATCATATTGGAGTCATCGATTCAAAACATATTCTAATTCGCTGTTATTATGAAGAAGATTTTCTACGAATTTGGATGCGTAAAATTTGGTATATTGACAATTGCCCTATGAGATCTTTTAAATGGTCTTATGATTTCAGCTCGGAAAAGGAATCTTTGGTAACTCATGTTTGGATTTCTCTATCTAAATTAGCTATTCATCTATATAATAAAAATAGTATTTTTAGTATTGCTTCAGCCTTTGGAAAACCCCTAAAGGTAGACGAACCAACAACGAAATTGACTAGACCAGGTCTAACCCGAATCTGTGTTGAAATTGATCTAAGGAAAACACTTATAAAAAGAGTAAGAATAAACTATGGACTCAATGAAGGTTTTTGGCAGCACTGTAAATATGAAGATGTCCCTAATTACTTCCCTCAATGTTTTAAATTGGGTCATTCTATAGAGGTTTGTAAGTTTACTAACCTAGAAAAAGAAGAAGGCAGCAAAGAGGAGAATATCACCAAAAAGAAAGTCACTGTTAATGACAAAGAAATAGCTTATGATGTGAACTGCGAAAAACAAGCTAAACAAAAGAATAAAAAGGCCAATTATTACAATAATAATGAGAAAGTAAGTACAAAAGAATGGGTTACTAAAAGCTTCAACACTGATCTACCAAAGAATGATGAAGGAGCAGCTACAAAGCCAGCTGCAAAAAGTCCTAAAAACAACATTCTTATTACATTAATGGAGGAAGACAAGATTGATAAATGTAATCTTAATACTGAAATAGTTCTATTTACTGGTAAACCACCTGTTCTCAAGTCTTTAAATATCACTCCTTATGATGATAATGTGACAATGAGAAACACTAGTCTAATTGATGCACCAGATATTTCTAAAAATTTAAGAATTGATCTGGGTCTCTCTCCTAGAGAAATTCCCAATATTCTGGAACAAGGAGAATGGAAAACTCCAAAAAGAAAATTTGGAAAAAAGCCAATTGCTGTTGGTAAAGATGCTATGGTTCTTAGGTCCTCTAATGTAGGGGTTAAAAGAAGTTTTAAATGATTAATATGCTTTTCTGGAACATTAGAGGAGTGGGTACCAAATCTACCACTAGACGTATACATAAACTATGCAAATTACATCATATTATGTTCTTAGCTTGTATTGAACCAAAGAAAAGTCAAGATAAAGTGGATTTCTATAAAAGGAAATTTGGTTTTGATGAAGTCCTGGTTCATGAAGAGAATAAGATTTGGATCTTCTATATGCAAGAGATTACTATTTCTATTATTCACCAAATGAATCAAGCTGTATCTATGGCAGTTTCTATTGGCTATTTGGGTTTCCAGTTACAGATTACAGTAGTTTATGCCAAGTGTACAGCAGTTGAAAGATGTTCTCTTTGGAGTTTTTTAGAAAATTCTTATACTAATAATCCTTGGTTGATTGGAGGGAATTTTAATACTGTGTCATCTGAAGAAGATAAAATTGGGGGTCTACCTATTAATATTAACTCTGCTAATGATTATTTATCTTGTATAAACAATCTGGGTGTTTCAGAAGCAATTTACAGTGGTTCTAAATACACTTGGTGGAACAAGCGTAATGGGAAGTATGCTATTTTTGAAAGAATAGATAAGATCTTATTTAATCAAGAGTTTACCAATTTATTCTGCAACATTTATCTTGACCATTTAAGCAAGGCTACATCAGATCACAACCCTTTATTATTAAAGTTACAGTTGGTTCAAGTCAACAGTCCAAGAAGGTTCATATTTCAAAATTTCTGGGCAGATCATGAAGATTTTCAAAATATAGTGAAAGTTGTCTGGGTTCCTAGTTCTAATTCTAATGCTTTGGAAAATCTTGCTACCAACTTAAAAGCAGTTAGAAAGAGACTTAAAGAGTGGAATTATAATACATTTGGGAATATTTTCCAAGAAATCACAATAGCTGAAAATAATTTGTTGAGAGCAGAACAAAAGTTTGAAGTGGATTCAACATCTGTCAATAGGTTTAAACTCAATAAAGAAGAAGCTATTCTAAAAGCCAAACTCAGTATAGAAGAGAAATATTGGGCACAAAAGGCTAATCTGAAATGGGCTTTACAAGGGGATACTAATACATAATTCTATCACAGCGTTGTAAAGAAAAGAAGAATTAAGTGTGCTATTGGTGAAATAGAGAAAGAAGATGGTACTGTTGTTAAAGAACCAGGGGATATCAAAAGGGAGGCCATTGATTATTTTCAAAGACTATTGGCAGCTGATCAATCTAATTGCTTTGTATATAACAGTTTAGACAAAATTTCTAAAGTTATTACTGAAGAGATGAATTATCTATTGGACAAAGACCCTTCTAGGGAAGAGGTAAAACAAGCTGTGTTTTATCTTAGTAATTCTAGTGCACCTGGCATAGATGGTTTTACAGGTAAATTTTTTGTCTCTTGTTGGGATATTATTGGTGAAGATGTTATCAAAGCTATTGATCTTTTCTTCATGGGCAATCTATTACCTAGATCTCTTTCTACTACTGTTATTGCTCTTATACCAAAGAAGATTAAGCCCAAGAAGTTTGCTGAATTCAGACCTATCAGCTTATGTACTTTCTGCAGTAAGGTTATTTAAAAAAATTATGTCTACTAGATTTGCTAACATACTGCCTATCATTATTTCTGAAAATCAAAGTGGATTTGTCAAATCTAGAGACATTGTAGACAATATTCTTTTGGCTCAAGAATTTATTTCAACTCTTAATAAGAAATCTAGTGGGATAAATATAGCTGTAAAGCTAGATATGAAAAAAGCTTATGATAAAATATCATGGCATTTCCTTATTTCTACATTAAGAAAATTGGGTTTCTCTGAGAAGGTTATTGATTTAGTATGGAGGATTATTTCTGGAAATCAAACTTCTATTTTGGTGAATGACAGTCCTACAGAACTTTTTACTCCTACAAATGGCCTAAGACAGGGGGATCCACTATCTTCTAGTCTATTTATTATTTTTTCTGAAGTATTAGGCAGGAATTTAAATAAATTGATTGACAACAAAAGATGGTCATCTTTTAAAGCTCCTATTGGAAGCCCTATTATAACTCACCTAGCTTTTGCTAATGACTTGATAATCTTCAGTTCAGCAGATCTTCATTCTATCAGAAAGATCAGCAATACCCTACAATGTTATAATAGAGATTCAGGTCAAGAAATCAGTTTAGAAAAAAGCTCAGTCTATTTCTCAAAAAGTGTCAGTGCTATTCAGAAAGGAATTATCTGCAAAGAGCTTAATATTGCAAGTAAGAAACCTCATTTTTCCTATCTTGGTTGCAAGCTATATTCTGGGCATAAAAAGTGTATACTTTTTCATGAACTTATACTAAAAGTTAGAAGTAAACTGTCTACTTGGAAGGGCAATTGACTTAATTTAGGTGGAAAATTAATATTGATTAGACACGTTCTTCAATCTATACCTATTTATACATTGGCATCCATGAATGCCCCTCTACAAGTTATTAAAAGAATTGATGAATTATTGTCAAACTTTTTCTGGGGTAATAAAAATGGTAAAAATAAGTATCATTGAGTTAGATGGAGCAAAATTTGTTCTCCTGTGAAAGAAGAAGGCTTGAATGTTAAAAGTTTTCATGACATTTCAAAAGCTTTTGCAATGAAACTCTGGTGGAGGTTCAAAACTAAAGATTTTTTGTGGACCAACTTCATGAAAGCTAAATATTGTAGAAAAAAGAAAGCAGAAGATATTCCTATAAAAAGAGGTACTAATACTTGGTGCAGAATGTTTCAAGCTAGAGAATTGACTGAGAGTAATACTACTAAAGTTGAAAATGGGTTAAAACCTATATGGAAACTTACTACTCTTGGGAATTTTACTATCAATTCAGCTTGGAATATTGTTAGAGAAGTAGGCTCTATACACTGGAGAAGTACATTTATATGGAATAGAATGGTACCTTTAAAAGTCTCTTGTTTTATGTGGAAATTATTTAACCAAGCTGTTTCCTTGGATTGCAACCTGCATAAATTTGGCATTAATATAGCTTCTATGTGTGGGTGTTGCAAAAATTCAGAAGAAACTTTTGACCATCTTTCTAGTAATGGTATAGTTTCAAATGAGGTTTGGAATTTCTTTGAAAGTAAATGAGGTATTATTACTCAAAATAATTCTTTGTTTGGAAGAATTAACAGCTGGTGGACTTATATCAGTAAGAAAAAAACCTTTTCTGAAAGGAAAATTTGTCAGGTTCTACCTTCTATCATTATTTGGGTTATTTGGAAATCCATATGTTCATGCAAATTTGAGAATATCAAAATGAGGTCTAGCAATATTATTCGAAATTCTGAAGATTTGATTATTCAGTCTGGTTATAAGGAGAAAGATTTCTCTTATTCTAATTACAGTGGTAAGAAGAATTTTTAAAAAGCCACTATTATTAAGTGGCTTTATCCACCAATTGGGTATCTGAAACTAAATATAGATGGCTGTTATAAACAAAATGAGACTTTTAATGGAATTGGTGGGCTAATTAGAGATGAAAAGGGGTATTTTATCAAAGGGTTTTCTAGGGCTATTACAAGCTATTCAGCTCTTTATTCTGAGTTCAAAGCCATATATTATGGTCTACAAATCTCTCCAAAAAGATTTCTAATAATTGAGAGTGATTCCTTACAGTTAATCAATATCATCAAAGGTAAACAAAAATGCCCTTGGAAAGTTTTAGATCTATTTAATTGTATTAAAGATCAAATTAAGGAAGGAGAGTACCAGTTCACGTATGTAGCGCGAGAAGGCAACAAGGCTGCTGATCTACTTGTGAATTGGGAGGGAGTCACCATTTCTTCTAGTCTCGATGATTTTCCACACGTATTAAAGGGGATTATAATTACTGAAGCTAAAGGTATTTCTAATTTAAGGTTTTAGATGAAGATGAAGATGGAAATATAGCTCTTTATTTTTGTTTAATCAAAGAGGAAGATGAAAATGGAGCATAGGAGAGAAGAGAGTCTCTCTCTTAGGGTTTTTTCTCAGAGAGAAATGAAGAGGTGCAAGTGACAGGTTTTATTACATCTAGTTTCAGGACGAGTCCTTCAAGTTTCAATCACCATTCTATTGAGTCCAAATTTGGCAAATTCTGGTTATTAAGTTTCAGTTATTTCATTTGGTTGTAATAGTTTTGTTTTTATTTCTTTTAGGTCTCTTAATTAGAGAATCTCTCTGTAATTACTTATGATTTCGATCTGTGAGGTTTTCCTCCGCAGCTCGTTTTTAATAAATTGTGGGTATCCCCACTAATTATTTAAAAAATATATATACACACACACGC